>OX637466.1:26725433-26837833 GCA_951799995.1 Trifolium subterraneum
AAAAAAATCTAGAAGAAAATCTAAAACTATTTTCCGTTTGTTTACAATTATAAAAATCTATTTTTTAGAAAATGGTTTTTAAAAAAATAGATTTTGAAAAAAGCTATTTGAAGAAAAAATAGATTTTTTTACTAAAATGATTTTTGAAAAAATCAGAAACAAACACCACTAAAATAAAAAAAGTGATTTTTTTGAAAAAAAACTCAAACAAACGGGCCCTTAGTTGTTCTCAATTTCATATTTGTGGTTCTTAGCATGATTATCAATTTGAGATTCGAACTTTGATTCGAAAGACTTGGTTTTCTGAACCATGAATCAAATCTTATTATTATGAATCATAAGATATTATTACCAATCAAAATATGACAATTTTGAAGTAAAATTCAAGTCATCAATCAAATGATAAAAACAATAACTAGCTATACAAAGTTCACAAAAACTATTTGGTTGGCTACACTTAGTTTAGGTACTTATTCATTCTAATGAATTGGTATTGATCATGTCCAATATAGACACACAATAAAGATCGATATCAATTGAGTTCAGTTTTTTCTTGAATCAAAATATGACTCACATGTATCATAAGTTACTAATAACCATGGTATATCTTACAGAAAAAGTTAACTGAATCATCAATAGTCTTTCTTTGGTTTTCTTTTCTTAATCTTTGTCCCTTCTTCCTATGAAATTTAACTATGTCATTTGGTTTCTAAATTATTGGTTTTGTTGGAAAATATTGTAGGTCTACCTCCAAGATACAGAGATTCAGTTAGAACAATAACTCCAGGGTTACCCCTTTTTCTATACAACTATTCAACTCACCAACTTCATGGTATTTTTGAGGTATGTATCTTAATTGTGGATTAGGCTATGTTTAAATTAGAATTTACAAGATCATATTTAAGAGTAATAATATTAATATATTTTGTGGTGTTTGTTCAGGCTGCAAGTTTTGGAGGAAGTAATATTGATCCAACAGCTTGGGAGGATAAGAAGTGCCCCGGTGAATCTCGTTTCCCTGCTCAGGTATAATCTCCAATCCAATTATTATCGTTCTGTTTGGATGACTTATTTAAGCTTTTCTTCTAGTATAAGCATCTACTGAAACTGTTTGCTAGAACCATTGGAAACAACTTATGACATGTTCATAAGTTGTTTTCGGCTTACGCTTTTCACAAGTTCTCCAGGATAGCGTATACATAAGAACTTGTATGAAAAGTACTTATGCTATAACTGCTTAATTAAACCGTTTGTCGCTAATGAATTTGGACACATGATGGTTGCAGGTACAAGTGATCACTAGAAAAATTTGTGAGCCACTAGAGGAGGATTCTTTTAGACCAATTCTTCACCATTACGACGGTCCTAAGTTTCGTCTTGAACTGAGTGTGTCTGAGGTATAACTTCATCATCAAAATTGATCTTTCTTTGTATGAGGATATAGTTTTGTATACTTTTTTAACTAAGAATTAATAAACTGTGTCTTGATTTTTTTTCAGGCACTGTCTCTTCTGGATATTTTTGCAGATCAGAATAGTTTCAATGACATTTTCAAAGCTATACCGGCATAAAATAGTCGAATTACAGAGAATACAAGAACATAAGTTACGAAGAAAATAGAATATGAACACTGTGGATAACTTATAAGAAGGGTCCTAAGATATGACAATGAATATGGTGGAGAAGATTGATTATTCAGCCAATATATATGTATGAGTTCTAGTGCTATTTTGTATAGAGGCTGTTATGCCTAATTTCCTACCTTTTTATTGTATGTGTATATGAATATCACATAAAACAATACAATAAGAATGAACTAATTTATGTTATGGCTATTATTATGTACTCTAAACTACAAATTGAGGCTTATAATAGAAGAAAAGGCCTGCATGTTGCAGCTTTATAGTGTTTGCTGTAAAGAAATTCATGAGTGCAATCTTTCTCCATGAAACAATATTTGTAAATAGTTTTACGTGATCATTCAATAAGATTTTAAAATAATTATGTGGTTTGGCAAACTACTCAAAATGAAAGATACACAATAGTAATGTGTAGAATCAATGACTTCAAAGCAAAAGAAAATATCATAAATTGAAGATCATGTGTTCGGGTTTGGAAGTGGATCCTTCTAAGCCCGTGTTCTTTTCCTTCTACCATATAAAGGGGGTTGAGCCTCAAAAATGGGTTTCGCTTAGTGCTCCAACTAATAAGGCTCGTTTTCTCCCTTTCGCCAATAACTTTTAAGAATTTTAAGGATGCTTACTAAGAATTTCGACTATGTTATGCCGGTATAGCTTTATGTTTAATGAGACCGAAGAGCCTTTATTCCCCTTTTATTGGACGAGTGAACCTTCTCCAGTTAAGATAGTGGGGTCCAAAATTTTTTATGGACCCATGTAAAATTTAACCAATAAAAGAGTGTGTTGAAATGTGTGTGTTAGAGAGTGTGTTGCTAGCACTCCTCGATAGAGAGAAGTGCAAACTCTTCTTCATCATCTTCTTGAAGAAAATTATCATAATTGCGTAGGATTTCATTCTTCTGAGAATGTTCTTCAATTTGAGATTCCAAAGCGATCCTCTTTTTTTTTTGTGGGTTTATGTTCTTGAAGAATTGATTCATGAGCTTTCAGAGATTCAATCAAGTCTTCTAATTTGAGTTCAAAGAGATTTTTTGCTTCAGTAATAGCTATCACAATAGGTTTCCAACTTTTTGGTAAACCTCTTAGATTCTTTCTTATTCTTTCATGTTGAGTGTATGTTTTTTCAAGAGAGTTGAGTTCATTAATAATGATTGTGAGCCGTCCATACATTTGATCTATAGTCTCATCCTCTTGCATTTCAAATAACTCGAATTTCCTAATACCTATATTAATCCTTGTTTCTTTTACTCGACTTGATCCTTCATGATGAGTTCTAAGAGTATCCCACATTTGTTTAGCATTTTTGCATTCCATTATTCTATCATGTTATTCCCTGTTTAAAGCACATTTTATGAATAATTGGGCTCTAGTATTTAGGAGCACTCGATCAGATTCTTGTGTAGTCCATTGATCAGGAGTTCTTGGAGTTGTGGAATCTTTAGCTGGTAGTGGAGTATAATCTCCAACTTCAATTCCTGACCACATGTTGTTGTCTAGTGATATAAGAAACAACTCCGTTTTGTCTTTCCAATAATAGTAGTCATTCCCTTCAAATAGAGGTGGTCTAGTTGATGAACCTCCTTCTAAAATGAATTTCACACCCTTTGCCATTACTTCCTTCCTGAATCTTTTCCTCTAGCACTTGTTAGATAATCAACCTTAGATGCAGAGCTCGGATGCCAATTGAAGTAGCAAAATAGTGGTAGACGAACAAGCACCTTTTTTATGCAGCAACAAGAATCCAAAGGTAAACAAAACATAAATGCAAACAAAATAAAAATCATTCCAAAACAATAATTCTAAAATACAAGTGTTATGGTACTAAAGGATTATTGTATTTCTTCAATTGTGTAGCATGTATAGATGTATAGAAGGCAAATGTATAGACATAACTTAAATATAATCAAATATATGAGAGAAAATAACAAAATTAGAGGATTAGATCAAAACAACGAGGAGATAATAAGACCCATGAACACATAATTTCATATGAACATCCTTTGATTCTCAAAATTGAAACCATGAACATGTACTTTTAGCATCATATAACATAGATAACACGAAATTATCATAAAAGGAAGCATTTTGATTCATACACATTCATAAAAATACCAACTTTTAAAGCATATTTGGTTGAGAGGGTTTGGGCAAAGAGAAATGAGATTTCTCCTCCCTCTTAATCACCCACCAATCATATATAACTACTCTCTTACCTCTAATTCTTCAAGAATTAGCCCCTTCAATCTTCCCATCTTGCTCTTCTCTTCTATGTTCTTCTCTTTTTCTCCTCTCTAAGCTTCTCTCTCTATTCTTTACAAAATTTCATGACAAATGAAATTCTCTCTCTAAACTTCCAATTTATACCTAGGTCAAGTTCTCTCTTAATTTACTAAATTGCGCTTCCTCATAAAAGCCCAACTCTACTTTCTAACTACACCTCCTAAAAGCACTACTATAATAAATGTACCTCCACACCAAATGTCACATATTTAATTAAACCATACAAACATGACAATTAAATAAATAAGTTTAATTAAATAAATAAATAAAACGGGATGTTACATTACTATTTTAGCCTTTATGGTATTGTATTTAAGAAGCCTTTGTACTTCACTTGAGAATCAATCAATATTCAACAAATTATCTATCTTCTCTCTCAAAACTCTCAACTTCTATACTATGCAAACTATGTTAGCATAATCTCTCCTTGGTAACAGATTTTATTCTAAATCATTAGAATCCCTACTATTTAGAATTGGATTTTATCGGTTCGTCCCTAGAATCCTATTTATCCGTTACAATTGGTATCTTGAGCCTTCGATTCAACGCGCATCATGGCTGGGAAACACAAATTGGTGAAAATTTTGAGTGCTCTAGAAGTGGAAGAGAAGTTGGAGATGAGATTATGTTTGGTATGTGATGAGCCCATAGTTTTAAAAACCGGACCGGACCGGCCGGTCGGGAACCGGACAAGTGGACGGGCCAATATACATGCAGAACCGGTTAAGCAAGTGAACCGGAGTAAACCGGGATGACCCGGCGGGGTCTGTGGTCAGACCAGTGAACCGTACAACCCACGTTGAACCGGACCGGTTTTCTATTTGAATTAAAATGTCATAAAAATTACCAAATGTTGTTGCAGGGACTTGAACAAAGGACACACACATGAAACTCACTTAACTTACCACTCAGCCAATTGAACAACTGTGATATCCATGTGCAAACTTATATACATATATTTAAAACTGATAAATAATATACATATATGCAATTGCATATGCTTTAAATAATCAATTTAAGAAATATGGTAATAATACCACCTAGATCTATTTTCCTTCCGTCAACAAAAAAAAAATCTATTTTCTTCTTATCTTATTTTTTCGCTAACCATCCCATCCATGTATATATATCTATTTTTTTTATAACAACACTTTTTTTTTTAAGAGAGCACTTATATCTATTTTTTTTTTGGTATATACACTTATATCTATTTCTTCTTCCTTCAAAAAATACATACATTTATTTATTTTTTTGCTATAAAATGCATACATTTATTCTTTCTTCAAAAACTATAAATATTTATTATTTATAGATAAAATACATTAATTTAACTTTTTTTGTTAATTGTATTTTTTTAAATGTATGACTTTTCATTAATTTTTTTATAGAATAAATTTTATTAAATTTTCTAGTTATAAAATTTAAGTCATAAATATTTTTTATAGACCGGGTTAGTAGTTATGCGGTCCAACCAGTGACCCACTGGTCCGACCAGTAAACCAGTGACCCAGTTCTTTGACCGGGTCGATCACCCGTCCAGGTTTTAAAACACTGGATGAGCCTTTTACTCCATATCATGAATTGACGCATAAGAGAATCCGATTCAGAGTAATGGAGATGGATGAAGAATTTGATAGGGATGTTTCTCATAAACCATCAAACTTAAATTGCAATATGTTTTCTTCCCAAAATTGTGTATCTTCTTCGGTGAGAGACAACGAAGCACAACAACTAGATCAACATGCAGTCACAAACCAAGAGAAATCCACCGAAGTCCTAACTACTGCTATGGCTGAACCTCTGCTCTACAACAATTCAGACAATTTGTTCAGAGACACCAATGTGGAGGAATCACAAGGTGAAGACAAAACTATCGCAGACCCAAATTTGGAAATCAACACTAAGATGGATACGAAGGAAATTTCCATTGAGTCAACTTCAGTTTTCTCTGATAATACGAAGAACTCCCAGAGTGATTTTCTGCAAACTTTGATTTCCACTATTCATAATTCTATGATTGACTTTCAGGTAACCCTATATCCTGCCAACTGTTTGAGAAATTGCTTAACTGGATTGGAAACTACAAAACACATGTTTGCAAAATTATCTAAACCCACATCTAATCACTGCCTGATTGCACCACCACCAGAACCACCTGATATTGTTGCATCGCCGCTGCTTAATCTGTCTCCGTTGCTTATCAGAACAGTGTTTCACAGAAAACCAATTCCATGATATTGTTGCATATAGGTTGCTTCCCTCTACCCTCCAAGTGTTTGATCAAATGTCAAAGAATTCAGTGACAGTTTGGGTTGCCTTCCCTACTGTTGAGTGCACTAATAATGGGCATGACTTTGTTGATCTTGATTTGTTCAAAGGCATGAATAGGATGTGCATTGTGCCTGATCACTATACCTTATTCAACATGCTGAGTTTGTGCTATTTAGATTTTTGGTATTGTGGAATCCCACTCATTTTTTAGATGAGGAAACTATGCACTATATTTTAGAATTAAAGGTTAGGAAACATCCTGATAAATATAATTATGAAGATGGTGTTGACATAAATGGTTATAGATGTTGTCCTTATAGCATAAGTGGAACCTTAACTTGTGGTGATATGTGTCCTGCTAGTTATCATTCCATCTGCATAGGAGTGATGGCTTCATGGTTTCTGCACAATAGCTGTGAATCTTGTCTTCTATTTTTTGAGGATTTAAAGGGAAAACACAAACCAATTTATTATAGCACACCAAATGCTTATACCAGGGTATTTCAAGAGTGTCGTAAGCTTGGTGATAGTAGAATTTGTTTTGAGCTTTCTTGTGTTGGTTGCATGTGCATGGGAACTGATGTTAGACATAAGAAGAATCACAATCATATTGGTTGGAAATGGAAAAAGGTTAGTTATGTATTGTTTTTAAAGCAAATAACACCCATAGTTATTTTTCATAGACAAAAAATCATGAGAAAGGAATCAAATGGTCTTATTATTACTCTAATATTGGAACCAGATGAGGTTGTGAACTTTGATGATCAATTTCTGAATATTAGCTTTTTTATTCCTAATCAAGAGACCTATCATGATAAACCTCAATCATATGGGGAGATAACACCATCACTTTTGTTGAGCGTGTATTTTGCTATTGAAATTGAAGTTTTTATTATAGATAGCATGATTAAGGAAGTTTCTATGACATTGGATGATTGGTTTAAAGCCTATGGTGAAGATATCACCATTTTGCCATACCTCTTTAGGAAGAATAAACATTGTCACTGCTATGGTATCACTGCTATTGTATTTGGAAATATGTTAGAAGAATCATGGTTAAAAGTACTTATTCTATATAAGGAAGCTTTTGTTGAAATTAGAAAATTGGATTTGCAGCACAATGTTACTATCATAAAAGTAGTGATGGCAGTTCTTGTTGGGATTAAATTGATAAAGTGCCTACAAGGACCTCAATTGTGCTTTGTCTATATAGCTATGTTCAACAAAAAATTGGAGGCTACTACTTGCAATTTTCATATGGTAGCTGAGCTTCAAGATCTCCACATTGAGAGCTACTTGCATGCTGTTTTTCATGATGATTATAGTTATTATTTGAAGGATCATTATTGTTATTTTGATCACATGGCATGTTTAATTGATGATGTTATATTTGCTTTTAAAATGACGGTGAGAACTTATGGTTTTATGTTGATGATGGTTATGAGTTATGGTGTAACAGAAGACTTGTGTGCAAAAGCTAATTTGGATAATGGAAAGAGCATGTTGGTTCATGTCTATAATTCTCTTGATTGGAAACTATGTGTAGCACCACTTTATGTTTCTTACCACCATTTAACTAAGGATTTTTTGCTAATCTTTCAACACACAAGGTTGGTGATTGTTTTACATAGGAAGATGATCTACAATGGTAGTTTTCATGCTCCTAAAGTTTAACCAAGTTGAAGGATTTGCTTCCTAAGCATGGATCACATAAGTTTGCTGCTGATGTTGATTTTGTTGTGGCTATTCTACATAGGAAAATGATCGAAAGGGGAAGTGTTCATGGTTCCTTTAGTTCTACTCAAATGGAAGACTTTACCTCCTAAACATGGTACTTGAAAATTTTCATCCTTGAGGACAAGGATGTTTGAAGGGGAGGGTATTGTCATAGGAAATTAAGTATATGATATAAGTTTATTTTAAATAATAGTTTATTTTATGTCATGTTACTATTTTAGCCTTTATGATATTGTATTTAAGAAGCTTTTGTGCTTCACTTGAGAATCAATCAATATTCAACAAATTATCTATATTCTCTCTCAAAACTCTCAACTTCTATACTATGCAAACTATGTTAGCATAATCTCTCCTTGGTAACGGATTTTATTCTAAATCATTAGAATCCCTACTATTGAGAATTAGATTTTATCGGTTCGTCCCTAGAATCCTATTTATCCGTTACATAACCATGCTTTCTAGCCTGGTCTGATTTTCTCTGCTCCTCTGTTATTTTATCGGTGTTTTTATGTCTAAGTTACAAAGGTGTTTTTTTGCCCTTGATTTTTGGTTGCTAGTGTTGAATGCTAATGAACAGAGTGCCACCTTGATTTTAGCAAAAGCTATTGGTTACTTACTTTTGAAGTTACCGTCGTGTCTGTTCTTGGCAATTAATATGGTCACTGTGACGTTTATAGAACTATGAATTTCAGCTATTCTACAGTTGCATACTTTGGTTTGCTATGATATATCTCTGTGTTCAATTAACTACTTGAAATATAAATAGGATTAATAGGACCAATTATCATTTGAATTACATTAAGCTTGATTTTGTATCACTTGTGATTATTTTTAACTTGATCTATTTCATTTTTTTTATATAAGTGATATATAAGCTTCCATGTGAATGGTCAAAATTTTTCTAGCAGTGATATGAGGAGAAAAATGGTGGCACCGAATGTCTCTTCCAACATATATATAATTTATTGCTTTAATGGGCTATGAAATATGAATCCTATCAATATAGACCAGATTAGTTTTTACAATAGGGAGAATTATTTGAACATAATACTGCTATATTTCATAGTCAATGCATAGCTGAGACCAAGCTAATATTACAGATTCAGTTTTTACAATACGAAAATGTCCTTATAAACTTAAAAGTAGAATTGATAGTCAGTGCATAGGTGAAACTACTCTCCAGAATCAAAGAGAAATATCATGCATAAGTTTATTTGGAACTGCATTTAAAGAACTGAGTTTTACACTAAGATATGTTAAACTGAAATTACTTATATGAAAGATTTATTTTTTAATTACTACTTGGATTATTTAAAATGGAGAAAAGTTCTATATTTATATCAGAGAAATAAGAAAATAATTTACCATTACCGATGATACATTATTATTTTTTATATTCATTTCATTTTTCGTAATGTTATTTGTGTTTTCTTATATGTGCAAAACACTTTGAGTATAACACTCTTTCAAAGAGCAATTACAAAACACAAGGATGACAAAGGGAGTGTCTTGGACAAATATGAAAGATGTTTATCCCGCAGAATTTGTCAGATTAGTCCCGATAGAGAAGTTGTTTTCCTTTACCGCCGCTGGCATGATCAGATAATGATGCATGCCTTGTTGTTGCCAACTGACTGTCCAACATCGCCGTCGATCGTCGCCGTTGCAGCCATGTCCGGCACCACTATCAAACTTTGTTACGGTAGTGGTCGACTCAGACATTGAAGCACTGACCGAGAAGGCCACAATACAAGAAGATACGAAAGCCAATTCTGTTGTTAGTTTGCGTTTACTCAGGTCATGTATTCTTTCATGTTATTATCGAATTAATCAAGTAAAAAGAATGGTAGAAAACACAAAAGCACGTTTGTTTGTCTCAAAAATTGAGGGATATGGAGATTTATTTCATGAATTGATTTAGCCAGGTTTTAATATAGTCTTGGACTCACTTTCATAGAATGACATTCTAACACAAAATTTTATATTCTACACATCACCTTCTCTCAAACACAATTATTATTATATTGGATTCACTTTCATATTTAATAACTTGTCCCTTTGAATGAGTCTCCATTAAGCTAGTGATCAGCCAATTCTATTTTTTACTGAAGGTTCTTCATGTAACTTGTGTACTAGTTGTGTTTTAACGATATTCGCATGATTCTATTTATAATCGTCCACCTTTCTAGTTTTAATTTTGGTAAGTATGTCTTAAAGGATACTTCAATACATGTAGGCGACCATGTAGCAAAATAATATTATCACACCTAAAAATCTTCCAGATATAATTATTAATTATTCTGATAGTTTTTTAAAAGGGAAAATACAATTGCTGATGATAGGAGACTTTTATATTAAATCCATTTCTCATAATGTTGTTTATAATTTTCTTACTTATGTACAAAATACTTTGAGTGCAATGCTCTTTCAAAGAGATGATCACAAAACACAAGCAATCGATCATTGATACCACTTGGCAAGACGGAAGCCGCCAACTAACGTTCCTAGTCGAAGCACAAGATGACCACCGTATTTTAACTGAGAAACAATAAAACAGTATCGTAAGTAAATTTGATAATGAAATGTCGACTTTATCTTAAATTGAGATATTTCGTCCATACCATCAATTTGACTCAATTTTTTAATGAGATGGTAATTAATTGGGTGATCTAGCATTAACTATTGCTTAAGTGGTAGACATGTCATAATTTATCTTTCTAAAGTAGACACACTAATAATATAAATAAGACTTTTTTTTGAAGTGTTTTTCGGGTAGGAAACCAATGTGAAATATCTTGAACTTACTACATCGCGTGTCTTTACATCGGGTAGGCAATCAATGTGAAAAATGTTTTTCGTCCGATATGAAATGTCTTTCCATCGCTAGTGAAAAAATATTTAAATATTATTTTTATTAGACAAGTATCATTTTGGTCCCTAAAAATATAACTTCATGTCATATATTGGTTCCTAACTCGAATATAAACTATTAAATCATCCATTCTCCACTTTGTAAGACTTTGGCCCCTATCTTGTGTTGGATTAAAACAAACCTAAATGTATTTAGTACAAAAAATAGAACAAGATACATACTCCTTTCGGTCTCATATGTAATTTATTAAAGATTTATTTTTTAGGTTCATTAAATAACTCATATACATTAATTATTCAATGAACTTGAAAAACACATTATTTATATATAAGACCAAAAGGAGTTTTCCCCGTCTTTTCTACAAAGGACAAAACCGTGACGGGTTAACCTCAAAGCGGATAATCTCTCGGAGATGTGGACTTGAGGTCGAATCTGAACATTGGCGCCGTCTGTGGGAACTAAAATTTTTCCCCGTCTTTTCCCGAAATTGACCAAAACTTCGCAAAAACTACCATTCACGACCAATGGCTAGTGTCAACAACCAAGAATTCATGGCTGAAAACCACCCCCAGCATCCCCAACATAGCCAACCAGTTGGCCACGCCGCCTCTGTCACACCAGAAGGAAGTGCAGCACAGGTGCAAGAAACTCCACTCAATGTGACACCGCTGCAACACGAGCCCTACGTGCCAGAGGATCCACTGGTGGTACCACAAATTCCTCCAGGAGCACCAATGAAAGTGGTAATGGCTGCATTGGTCAACACCATTAACTGCCAAGGACAGCTCCTTCGCGAGCAAACTGAACATATGCGCGGACAAAATGAACAACTTCACGATCAGAGTTGTCGAATTCAAGTGGCCGAACACTCCCGCACAACTACAAGGGTTTCAGGGAGAACTCATCGACGGAGGTCCCCAACTCCAGAGAACTACCGTTCAAAGTCGAGGTTCAGGTCCCCGCGACACAAACCTCGACAACAGAAGTAGAAGCCCTTGAGCCCGAAAAAGAATGATGATCATCGACGCAACAATCGATCATCCCCCTAGAGGGGCATTGCTGGAAAGTGTGGAGGCGATAATCGACCTCCCCCTCTTTCCCCAATAAAAGGATCTCCAAACAGCGATGACGAAAGACATCGTGGACCATTGTCGAGGAGGATCATGGACATCCCACTTCCTCGAGGGCTGGAGAAACCATCATCACTAGACAAGTACGATGGAACGGATCCCGAAGAACACATCCAGAGCGTGGAAGTGGCCAGGGATTACAGGAGCGTACATGGATCCATCAAAAGCAAACTGTTCCCTCTCACCTTGATGCGAGGAGCATCTACCTGGTGGAGAAACCTACCTCGAGGATTGATCGACTCATGGGACGAACTGTGTCGCCAATTCAAAGCACATTTCAACACCTCTCGTCGACATCCCAAAATGAAGCTGCACTTGCAGCAGTAGTCAAGGACCCGAGGAGTCACTTAGGAGCTATATCAAGAGGTTTAACATAATTGCTGTCGAGGTTGACACCTCCGACAAGATGAAGCTTTACCTCCTCGAAGTAGGTCTACGTAAAGGAACCGAATTCCAGAAGGCCGTCGGCATCGATGAGTTCTTCGTGAGGGCCCATAAATACATACAATGGGAAGAGAAACAGAAGGCGACCCAGGTAAGAAGGCCTAAGAACCCAGATGAAGCTGGACCCTCGAAACAAAGAGAAGAATGTCGAGGAGAGGAAAAGAAAAGGGATGGAAAAATCAGAGAGGCTAAACCACCCAAAAGTCAATTCACCCACTACACTCCGCTGATTGCTCGTCGGGATAGGATTCTCGCTGAAATCTCGAGTGTTGACTTCAAAAAGGCGGGCATAAGATTCCCAAAACAATTGCCCGCGAAGCCAAATGTAGTCAGGAAGAAATTTTTCCGTTACCACAAAAGTCACGGTCACATGACAGAAGACTGTGTGCATATAAAAGATGCGATCGAAATCATGATCCATAAAGGATATGCACGACAATATGTGGACGACCAAGTAAGAGTTGGGAATAATCCTCGATAAGCCCAATTGGCAATCAATGCATCAAGTCCCAAAAAAGAAACTCGTGAAGACGACAAGGTCGTCGACGTAGTTTATGCTTTGTCAAGACCCGAGGACTTCCTCCCACGACAAGACAATAGTGAGAAAGAAGCTCTGGAATATCTTTCAGCACACCTGGACGGAAGTTGGGAGAATTTCCCCGGAGCGGTGGTCATATCCAGAGGAGGGTTCAACTCTGTAACCCTCGGTTTCGTCAAAAGAAAATTTGACGAACTGGAAAAGGTTTGTCCGATAGGCGAGATCAAAATCACCGAGGTGAAGGAAGGGTCTATTCCCTTGCATTCTACAGAGAGGAAGTCCCCGGAGGATCACCCAATTACCAAATCTCACTGCTGGTAAGGGCAAGAATGGCTAACTTTGACGTAAGGAGAATCCTCGTCGATTAAGGAAGCTCTTGTGACATCATGTACTCAGGACTCTTCAAAATACTGCAACTGACCGAAGAAAATTTGGTCCCCTACGTTGGATCCGACCTCCAGGGTTTCAACGGAGCAACCACCAAACCATGGGGATACGTGGACTTGGTCGTCACCTTCGGGGGAAGACAAGGCAACGAAATCTGTGAAAGTCAAGTTCCTGGTCGTCGACTGTCCTTCGCTCTACAACTGCATTATTGGACGACCCACTTTGGCTGAATTGTTCGCAGTCTCCTCGACAATCCATTTGAAGTTGAAAAACTACACAAAAGTTGTCAAGTCGTTACCATCAACGGAGACATAGGGGCTGCGAGGAGATGCTTGTAAGTTGTGGCCAAAAATCTCAACATTGTGGTTACTCCCAAGAAGAAGAAAGGCGACGGGGAATTGCCCGACGTCAACTCAATCACCAGTGGAGATGCAGTTGAACTAGATGCTCGAACTAGCAAGAAGGAGCATAAGGAAGAGAAAAAGGCAAAGAAAGACGACCTTGCGATCAAGGAAAACTATCGCCCCATCCCCGATGAAGAATTTGAAGTTGTTCCCCTTGGCGAGGAGCCTGCAAAGGGAATCAAGATTGAAGCTGATCTCCTCGACTTGGTCAAAAGACAACTGAAAGGTTGCCTAAAAGAGAATGCTGAATTGTTCGCCTTGAGCGCAGCTGAAATGCCCGAAATCGACCCCGAGGTTGCATGTCACTAGCTGACTATAGATCTTAGGGCTAATGCTGTTGTTCTGTAGCCCAGTACACAACCTGACTATCAAATGTTGTACTTGTCAAAAAATCTAATGGAAAATGGCGCATGTGTGTTGATTATACCGATCTTAATAGGGCTTTCCCTAAAGACGCTTATCCTTTACCGAACATAGATAAATTAGTAGATAATTCCTCGGGTTTTAAATTAATATCATTTATGGACGTGTATTTTGGATATAAGTAAATTAAAATGGCTGAAATCGATAAAAAGAAAACATCTTTTATGACCGAATCAAGAAATTACTATTATAACGTAATGCCTTTCGGGCTTAAGAATGCAGGCGCCACTTACCAAAGGATGATGAACAAAGTATTTCGAAATGAAATTGAGGACATGCTCGCAGTTTACATGGACGACATGATCGTTAAACCTGAAGAGGAAACCGATTATACCCTCTATCTGAAAAAGGTGTTTGACCAAGTGAGGAAATTTAACACGAGATTCAATCCAGAAAAATGCACATCGGAGTAAAAGCTGGAAAATTCCTCGGTTTCTATCTTACAGAATGAGGAATAGAGGCTAACCCCGACAAGTATAGGGCTTTCTTCGAGTACCCAACTCCAAAGTCGAAGAAGTCTATTCAAACATTGAATGGAATACTCACCTCCAGGGCATGATTCGTCGCCAAATCTGCCCAACACGCTTTACCTCTCATCAAACACTTAAGAAAAGAAACAACTTTCGAATGGACTGAATAGTGCGAAAGGGCATTACAACACCTCAAACGAGCATTATCCGAGCCACCCGTCTTGATACGACCAGTCGAGGGAGAAAAAATCTATTTGTATCTCGCCATAGCATCGGAGGCCATTAGCGACGTACTTATAAGAGAAACCGAGCAAGGGCAGAAATCAGTTTAATTCATAAGTAGAGCACTGCAAGGACCAGAGCTCAGATACTTACAAATTGAGAAAATCGCCTTAGCAGTAATCATGGCTGCGAGGAAGCTGCGATACTATTTCCTCGCCCATTCAATTGTTGTTCGATCAGACCAACCAGTAAAGGAACTCATTGGACGACCAGACATGGTCGGTAGGATGCTAAAATGGTCATTGGAACTATCCGAGTTCGATATAAATTTTGAAAGTAGAAAGACCCTAAAGGCCCAAGTACTAGCAGATTTCGTCGCCGAAATGACGACATCCACGACTTCTGAGAAGGACAAGTGGACCATCTTCGTGGATGGATCATCAAATTCCCAAGGAAGTGGGGCATGCATTATACTCGAAAATGGTGATGGAGTCCTAATAGAAGTATCCCTCGAACTTTCGTTCCCAACAACGAATAATCAAGCCGAATACAAAGTTTTTCTAGCTGGGTTAAGGCTTGCCGAAGACATGGGCACCGAGGAAATTAAAATATACACAGATTCACAGCTTGTGGCATCTCAAGTATCAGGAAAGTTCCATACCAAAGAGGAACGACTTCAATCTTATTAGAGAAAAACTTGCTAAGTTTAAGGAAACTGAGGTGAAACACGTTCCTCGAGAACATAATTCACGAGCAGATGTCCTTTCTAAACTCCTGAGCATGAGGCGCAAAAAAGCGGGCAACAAATCTCTCATTCAAGAAACACTAACAAAACCGTGTTGGAACAAAAATGGTTCTTAGAACAAACCCCAAGAACTTGATAAAGTTTTGATGATAACAAAGTATTAATATGCAATTGAAGAACACTATGTTGGAACAAAATGAGTTTTATTAATAAAACACCCTAAGTTTTGATGATAACAAGGTATTAAATGGACAATTGGTATTACTAATAAATGATCTAGTGTGCAGGAACAAAGCAAAAATATCATCCTCATAGATCATCATTTGGGACTCTGAAGGACACGGACTGAAGTGATTAAGGCTCTGATGATGCTGAAAGCATCAGAGCCTCTGAAGAAGTCCTCAGAGGCCAAAAGAAAGAAACACAGTCTGAAGCGTGTGTACATCTTCAGAAGTTCAAATTAACGGTATCATCAGATCCTGAAGAACTCTCTCTGAAGAAAGACAGCTAATAAGCAATGCAATAGTACAACGGTCCTGTCAAAGAGTACAACCGTCTTGTCAACAAAAAGGAGAGTGTACAACCAACGGTTCTCTTCTCAACGTCTTTATACCTAGAGTATAAATAGAAGACATCCTCATAGAGAGAAGACTACTGGAAGATTATCTGAACTTAGAAAGATTCAAATCATATTCAAAGCTGTGTACTGTGTTATTCTTTCTAGTGTTATATTCTAAGTTAAATATCTTTTGATATTACAGACTCTGAGCTTAGTGTTTAGAGAGTCTTGCTTAGAACTTTCAGTCCTACTTAATCTTGTATTAAGTTAGTTTGTGAAGTCTCTTTGTCTTGTGTGACTTAGAGCAGGAAGTCTTAAGTCTTGTGTGACTTGAGCAAGGAAGTCTTAAGTCTTGTGTGACTTAAGCAAGGAAGTCTTAAGCTTGTGTGCTTAAGCAAGGAAGTCTCTTTGTCTTGTGTGACTTAGAGCAAGGAAGTCTCTTGCTTGTGTGCTTGAGCATTAGTTGTGTAATCTTTGTGATTATAGTGAAATCCCTTGGAAGTGCAAGGGGACTGGACTACTCTCGTTTTGTGAGAGGAACCAGTATAAAACTTCTGTGTGTTATTTCTCTCTCTCTCTCTCTCTCTCTCTCTCTCTCTCTCTCTCTCTCTCTCTCTCTCTCTCTCTCTCTCTCTCTCTCTCTCTCTCTGTGTTTTATTTGTGTTTTGTGTCTAGTTAAGTTTATCATATCCGCTGCATTTCTAGATTTCTTAAGACAAAAGAAACATTTTTAAAAACACAATTCAACCCCCCTTCTCGTGTTTTTCACCTTCACACTAATGATCTCCAATTGAAGTGTGCAGTTAAACTAAGAAAATAGATTCTGAGAAGCACAAAGAAGAATACATGCATCTCATGAGTTCTGAGAGAACCAATTCTGAAGAAAGCCAATCAGAAGCTACAAGTGTCTCAGAAAAGAAAGTATGAAGTTAACAACGAAGATAGAATCTGAGAAGCTCAAAGCAAATTTATATGCATCTGGAAGCATTCAGAGGTTCCGAATGAACCAAGTCTAAAGAAGGTCTATCAGAAGCCACAAGAGTCTCAAACGCAAAAGAATGATCAAGAAGCAAGAAGAGTCTGTCAGAAGCAATTTAGTGTACACTCAGAAGTTACACGAGAATGATCAAAACATATAAATCTAATGGAATCAAGTCTGGATATGTTCTCCCTCAAGCTTAAACTACACAAGGACGAAATGGATGCTGACTGTGTCAGTCCTACATGTCAAGAAAGGGAATATAAAGACAACAGTATTATTATTACCTCTTCTATGCAAAGGAACTATCTTCGAGAACCAGAAAAGGAGAAGTAGTTTGCCATTTGTGGAATAAGTTAAAATATGGTCTGAGTACCTTTCAAACGGGCAAACTGATCTCTCACAACGGTCTTATTTCAAATGTCTATATTTGTACTGTCTATAAATACAAGACCTCTTTGAATTAAGATAGCGGGTTGATTGAATGATATAACTTCGAAAAAGAGCTAAAAACTCATAAGCTGTACACAACAGAAAGAAAGTGTTCATTCAAACCAAAGAACGTAATAGCAAATATCTGCACAAGACTTAAACTCAAGATCTTCATTCAACGCCAAAGCTATCTGTTTTGATAATATTTGTAAGAGTTAGTCATAGGTGTATCTTTGTAAGCAATCTTTTTGTATAAGATTCAAAGTCTCTTGCGTTTGTGCTTGAGCATTTGTGAAGTCTCTTGCCTGTGTGCTTGAGCATTTGGAAGTCTCTTGCTTTTGTGCTTGAGCAATTTGGAAGTCTCCTGCTGTGTGATCTGGAGCAAATTAGAGTAAGACTCCTGCTGTGTGATCTGGAGCATCTGTTAAAGTCTCTTGCTGAGTGCTTGAGCAAATTGTGTAATCTTGGTGATTATAGTGAAATCTCTTGTTGAAGAACAAGGGGACTGGAGTACTCTCAACTTGTGAGGGGATCCAGTATAAAATCTTTGTGTGTTCTCTCTTTCTCTTTCTCTTTCTGTTTCATTCTCTCAATCTTGCTTCTGATCTCATTGTGTGTTTGAGTTATCTGCTGCCAAAATAGACTCTGATAGATTTCGTAATCTTGAAGAAATTTTTAAATCCTCAAAACACAATTCAACCCCCCCTTCTTGTGTTTTTCACACCTTCAATTGGTATGAGAGCTGCGGTTATGATTACTTATCACTTAACAGTGAAACAACAAAGATCCAGAAAAACACTATGTCTGAAAAAGGTCCACTACCTATCAAAGATTTTATAAACCTTAATTGGTGGAAACAAAAGATTTTTGGTGACTCAGAAGAAGGAGAAGAAAGCAAGTGCAAGGAAACATCATCTATGCAAGAAGAGATCACAATCAGTGCTAACAACGATGAAAGCCTCCTTGATGGAATAATCAGTCAAGTCATAGGAATCTATGACTCCTTGTGGACAAATGATAAGAGCAGCCAACATGATCAACAACACAAAGTTGGTTCCTTGATTCAACAATATGAGTTATTCATCATGGAAGAACATGAAGACATTGAGACTATGTTCATAATATTTAAAAATCTTATAGATGAACTCAAGGCTATAAGCAGAGACTATAGTGAAACAAATCTAATACTGAAGATTCTCAGAAGTCTTCCTCACAAATGGGATTATGTAACCACAAGAATTGAAGAAATGGAGAACATTGATGAAATATGTCTTCTATCAGTCATAAGCTCCCTCAAATGCTATGAAGAAGAGCTCAAAGCAAAAGAATATGAAGTCATGAACCTGGTGGCAAGAATGAGCGAAACAAACTTGGAAAACAAAGTGGAGAGCTCCAAGTCAGAATCATCACAGTTCTTAAGCACACATTCTCAACCTCAAGAAGACAAACTTAGCAATGAAGAAGAATTAGAGGATGAGTATCTTGAAATATTCACCAAGAAGCTTGAAAGTTGGACAAGAGCAAAGGTCAAAGGAAAAATGATGAACAGTCAAATGACTACTTGGGAAGAATTGGATATATTCTCTGACAAAGAATTTGAAGAAGAGGAAGAAGATGACTGTGCACTTATGGCCATTAAAGATCATTCAGAATCTGAAGCTGAATCAAAATTTGAATGTGAAGTATCATATGGTGATATGGAAAAGCTAATTCAGGTATACTCCCAACTTTCTAAACCTAAGCTCATCAAAATTCTTGAAAAAGTATTCTTTAGATTAATTGGAAGTTCACAAAGATGCAGAGAACTTGAAATTAACTGTCAGCATCTGAATGAACAAGTCAACCACTTTAAAGATCTGTATGAAAAATCCATGATCAAAATAAAAGACTTTGAAAGAAATAATGGTTGTCATAAGGTTCCACAATCTAAGAATACTAGCAATGCTTCAAATTCTGTCACTCATATTAAGAATATAAATGCTTGTTATCCTCATCTTCAACTCTCATCAAGAAACGTGAATACTGCTGAGTCATTCTCAAAAACTTTGAAACGAGTTTTACCTCAAGAAAAAGCGAAGGTTGAGAATTCTATTCAAGTCAATAAACATTATCAAGAAATTGACAAAGGTTCTTATCAAGAGGAAACTCAAGAGATGAAACAAGAAGATGAGAGCTGTAAAACTAACCAATCTGGACTCATTCAAAAATGAGTACCAAGAAACAAAATACTTTTTATTACAGAAACAATGAGAAAAGATCTTGATACTCCAATCACATGGGTGAATGTGACTTGCAATGGTCTTGACGCTGCTGTTTCTAAAAAATATATTTTTGATGAAGAAACAGATACTGAGTCAGAACCTAATGAAATAATTTCAAACAAGACAAGAGACTTCAAAACTAACTTAATACAAATTAAGTAGTGAATGAAATTTTCTAAGCTAGACTCACTAACACTTAAACTTAATCCTAAGTGAATACAAGGAATTAGGCTCAGAGTCTAAAATAATATCAAAAGATATTGCTGCTTAGAGTTACAAAGAATGAACAGTTCTATGGCTTGAAATTGAAATTGCTCTCAATGTTCAATTGTTCAGTTCTTCAGTAGTTCACTAGTCTTCTCTCAAGAGTTGAGTCTTCTATATATACTTCAGTAGATTGAGACGTTGAGATAAGACCGTTGTTAGTACACTTGCATTTGCTGATATGGAATTGATCGTGGTTTCCAAATGAAGTAAACCAATTCCACTACTTCGTCTTTTTCAAATGGTGCTTCAGCATTTTGAGTAATCAATAGTACAAAGTACTACACACTCCATTTGAAGATAAGGTTGATGTACTATTTCATTAGCCATGAGCTGTCAATCTTCAGAGAATGTCACTGGAAGCTTGTAATGACGTTTCGTTATCTTCTGACTGAAATATGCAAGCTTCAGGGACATGTATACTTTTGGCATCTGAAGGACTTCATTCAGAGACTCTGAGAGTTTCAACGTTCAGAGTCTTAACGTTCAGGATGTGTTCTTCAGAAGCTCAAAATGATGATCTTAGTGTTTAAATTTTTACTTTGTTCCTGCACACTAGATCAATAATTAGTAATTCCAATTGTCCATTTAATACTTTGTTATCATCAAAACTTAGCGTGTTTTATAAATAAAACTCATTTTGTTCCAACAATCTCCCCCTTTTTGATGATGACAAACATAAAGTATTAAATACAATTGTTGTTGACTTAATTTAATTATGGCAACTTCAGGTTGTTGAGGTTTGTAAGCTCCCCCTGAGTTTGATAAACCATTAGGGTTAGGTTTGTAAGCTCCCCCTAAGTTCTATCCATAATTAAATTGAATCAGTTTAACAAACAATTTGATAAACTTAATTGTATTTTCATATTTAACTCTCAGAGTGTGAGGTTTGCAAGCTCAACTCCTAAGTCTGATAAAAAAAATTAAGAGCACAATCTTAATTATCTTCATCTATGAATACACAATTATGTTTATTAATTTGCTCTCCTTATCAATTTAAGTTCTTACAAATAAGAGCAAAAATAACTAGATTGAGAAGAGAAGAGGTTCTTAATGACAGTTTCAGGTTCCATTTAAGCAGTATTAAAAAAAATTAATACACTACAATTGTACAACATATTACTCCCCCTTTTGTCATTATCAAAAAGTAAAAAAAAAACAAAAAGGAAAAGTAACAAGACATAAGTGCTTAAAGAGAATCCTAAGGGTTTTGGGTTAAGATGAGATTAAGAATGTGATTGAGTTGGACTTCAGTCTCTCTTGAATTCCCAATAATCTTGTCAAGCTTTGCATCTTGTTGAGTGAGATTCTGTTCAATTGAATTCTGAATCTTTGTCATTGTATCATAGGGTCCTTTATCAGTCTTCTCAAGTAGTGGTTCAGGATCTGGTTGACTTGGACCACTAAGAGAACTAGTCTCTTGATCATGCACAATTTCAATTCTATCCATTACTGCATTACCACTATCTATGAGCATCATAGTTTGGTTGGCTGGTGATGAAGGTTTAGAGTGTGACTGTGTGATAGAAGTTGAAGTGTACAAGTTTTGGTTGGATGATGGCGAGGGAGGTTTAGATGTAGTCTGAGTGTTGTGTTCTGATAGAATTGGTTGGTGTTGTTCAGGTGATATAACTTTGGGTTGGTCAGAGGGTGAGTCTATGTGGATAGGAGAGACTCTGAATGATGTATCGTTCAGGATCTCTTCTGGTGTAAGAATTTTAGGTGATGAATGAGGGGATACAACAGCTGAAGGTTGAGCTATTGCCTCCTCAGGAATATGCTTGGCTTCAGTGTTTGGTTTCTTTGAAAATCTTGCAATAAATTCAGCAAAATCTGGTTCTGAATTTGAATCAGAATCAGATGAGGTAGAAACACTAGGTGAGGCAGGTGGTGAGGGAAATATAGTATTCAATGGTTGGATAGTTTCAAAGATTAATGGCATAGGTATAAGAGAAGTTGAGAGGGTAGATGATGCTCTAGACATAGGAATACAATAATCAAAAGAATTGAGATTACTTGCATCTGATCTCTTTCTCTTGTTGCCCTTAGTGGTTGAAATGTCCATGAATGTTTTCTCTTGCACTTTCTCTTCAACAACTGGCTCTTCAACCACATCATCTTCTTCATAATCACTGACCACTTCCTCTTTAACCATTTTCATTTTCTGTTCAAAAGTTAGACCAATTCCTCTTCCAATATCATTCATTGTAACCTTAATACCCCTTTCCTTCATGAGCCTCTTGTATTCCAAAATAACTTCAGGAGGTTCATTATCAAAAATAAAAGCTTCTTCCCTTGGTCTGAACTTCTCTCTATTCTCCAATAGAGGTTGCTGAGGGTAAATGAGTTTATCTGATCTCTTGAGACGCATATTAACCAGAATTTTGGCGTCTAAGATAGGTGCTCTGACTTGCTCAACATCATCAAATACACCAGCAGCTCTGAATCTATCAGGAATTGCAAGCTGCTCAAAAATGTTGCTAAGTAGTTTTGGATGAGAGATCAGCTTGGAAGGGTTAGAATATCTTTGAGATTCACAAATAGTTTCACAGAGATGTTGGAATAAATAAGCTGAGAGATTCATATGTCTTCTAGTAGATAAGAAATAAATAAAATGTCTATGATCCCAAGACAATTTATCAGTTCCTGTTTCCCTTGGTAGTATAGAAGAGAATAGAATCTTAACCAATATTTTCTCTTGAGTGTTCATTTGACTGACTTTGCTTGAAACCGTCTTCTGATCCTTGAAACATTGACTTGTCATTCTAGCAATGTAAACTGACTTCTTCCCAGATGAAGGAGTGTAGTGTTTGACAATCCCAGTATTGGGAAGGTTTAACATCTTAGCAAGATTACTTCTTGTAAGAATAACTGGAAATCCTCCAATACTTGATCTTATTTGTTTCCTTGAATTCTCTTAGACCCAATTCAACACGAGTTTTGTCCTTGTTCACAATGGGGTTCTGATCAATTATTCTTTGAAGCTCTTCATTAGCATCTACCCTTGTGATTACATCACATTTTCTCCAAAAAACAAAAACTAAATCAGGGTAAATATGACCATTTAACATATTGAAGTAGTTTTCCCAACCTTGTTCAACAAACAAATGTTTATAGTCATACCCATTGACTTTCAATGCCTCAAAATCCACTGGTTTTTCCATAACCAAATGGACTTCTTCGTAATGAAGATCCATAGTAGCATCCTTCAGATAAGAATCCTCAGAGTAGATATTGATTGGAATGTCTTCTGTAAATCGAGATTGTGTAGATCAACTTGCCATTTCTGGGGTTTAGAACAGAATTTTGCTAGGAATTTGGAAAGAAAGAAATTGTTCTGAGGCTTAGAAGAAATGGAAAGTGTTGGTTGTGACAGTGATTTGTGTGAAAGTGAATAAAGTGATTTTGAAAACTTTGAATTAAACAAAATGAGGGAGTACAATCGTTGTATTAAGAGAAATTCGTCATTAACTGCCTTTACCAAAACCAATCAAAAGCTTTAAAGAGTAACAATATAGTTGACACGTGTAAAACACTTGTCAGTAACACTTAAAGTCTGACCGTTACCAATTCAAGCAACGTTCAGAGGCTATAAAGAAAAATTCAGCTTTTGACATCCTTTCAGAGGATAAGACGTTTAGATGCTGAATCCACAATTTTGATTTCAGAGCTAGTTTTCTTCAGAGACCAAAGACATGTTCAAATGCTTTTAAATAAAATCAAATCTTTCAACTGCTAAGGGTTTTGTAAATATATCAGCCCATTGTCTTTCGGTTTCAATGAATTGAATGTTTACACTACCCTTCTGAACAAGGTCTCTTATGAAATGATGTTTAATTTCAATATGCTTAGCTCTGGAATGCAAAATTGGGTTTTTAGAAAGTTGTATAGCTGCAGTGTTATCACAAAATAATTGAATATTGTGACTATTTACTTTATAATCCTCTAACTGGTATTTCAACCAGAGTAGTTGTGTACAACACTTGGCTGCTAATATGTATCTGCTTTTGCTGTAGACAAAGCTATAGTAGTTTGTCTCTTGCTAGCCCAAGATATGAGATTCTCTCCAACAAATTGGCAATTACCACTTGTGGATTTCCTCTCAATCTTGTCTCCAGCATAGTCAGCATCACAGAATCCTATCAACTTATAATCATTTGATTTCTTATAAAATAATCCATGATTTGTAGTTGCCTTCAGATATCTAAAGATTCTCTTTACAGCAGTAAAATGAGATTCTCTAGGATCTGATTGGAATCTTGCACACAAGCATACACTAAATAAAATATCAGGCCTTGATGCAGTTAGGCCTCTGATTGGAGGTTGTTTGACATATACTTCTTCAGTAATATAACCATTTAAAAATGCACTTTTAACATCCATTTGATATAAAGTAATATTGTGATGAGTAGTGTAAGAAAGAAGTAACCTAATTGCCTCAAGTCTAGCAACTGGGGCAAAGGTTTCTGTGTAGTCAATCCCTTCTTGTTGACTATATGCTTGAGCTACTAATCTTGCCTTGTTACGGACAACTTCCCCTTGTTCATTGAGCTTGTTTATGTATACCCATTTTGTTCCAATAATGTTCTTGTGGGAAGGTTTGGGTACTAAACTCCATACTTCATTTCTTTCAAATTGATTGAGTTCTTCTTGCATAGCAACAATCCATGCATCATCAGCTAGTGCTTCATCTATAGTACTTGGTTCCACCAAAGATATTAATCCAAATAATGAGTTTTCATTTCTGAAGCTTGATCTTGTCTTTCTTGTACTGTCTTTGTTTCTCAATATTAACTCTTCAGGATGTGAGGATTTGTATTTGAAAGTATGTTTTGGTTGTTAAACTCTGCTTGGACTTCTATTGATGAGTTCAGGTGCTGAATGGTCTTCAGAGTCCAATGAGCCAGGAGTTGAATTTATTTCTTCTGAGATTGGTTGAGGAGGTTCTGATGTTTCTTCAGGTTCTGAGTCGTCATCTTCTGATAGCTGTAAGTCTGAAAAGTTCTCAACTAGCTCTGACATTTTGTCAGGCTGTTTGCCATCAAATTTGATGTGCATAGTTTCTTCAACTGTGTGAGTTTCAGAATTATACACTCTGTATGCTTTTGAGCGTTCAGAGTATCCAATAAAGATACCCTTATAAGCTTTAGCATCAAATTTCTTTAGATGAACTTTAGTATTTAGAATGTAACATGTACAACCAAATTGATGAAAATAAGATACATTGGGTTTCTTTCCGTTAAATAATTCATATGCAGTTTTATTCAATATAGGTCTTATATAGATTCTATTTTGAACATAACATGTTGTGTTTGTAGCCTCTGCCCACAAATATTTTGCTATGTTAGTCTCATGCATCATGGTTCTGGTCATTTCTTGCAGAGTTCTATTCTTTCTCTCTAAAACTCCATTTTGTTGTGGAGTTCTAGGAGAAGAGAACTCATGTAAGATGCCATATTTTTCACAAAAATCTACAAAAAGTTCATTTTCAAATTCACCACCATGATCAATTCTAACTTTTAAAATATGTAAGTTCTTTTCTTTTTGTATCTGAGTGCAGAAACTGCTAAACACACCATATGCATCATCCTTATTTCTAAGAAATTTAACCCAAGTCAATCTACTGTAATCATCAACAATAACTAATCAATATTTCTTTCCATTGATAGAGGCTATGCTAACATGGCCAAATAGGTCAATGTGAAGCAATTCTAAAGGTTTAGAGGTAGAGACAACATGTTTTGGTTTAAAAGATGTTTTCACAATCTTCCCTTTTTGGCAAGAACCGCATAATGCATCTGAGTGATAGTTTAGCTTAGGCAAGCCTCTAACAAGATCAAGTTTGCTAAGCTTAGAGATTAACCTCCAGTTAGCATGACCTAATCTCTTATGCCATTCCCACTTCTCTTCACTCAGAGTTAATAAACATTTAACCTCTTGTTCTGCCAAATCAGATAGATTGATTTTATAAACATTGCCTATCCTCTTTCCTTTGAATACTATGGATTGGTCAGAGTCTTTGATTACAATACATGAATCCTTATTAAAAGTTACCACAAACCCATTGTCACAAAATTGACTTATGCTAAAGAGGTTGTGTTTAAGTCCATCAACATACCAGACATTTTTAATTAAAAGGGAGGAATTACCTACATTACCTGTACCTATGATTTTCCCTTTTTGATTACCTCCAAAGCCCACTGTTCCACCATCTTCAAGTTTTAGAGATGTGAACATCTTCTTATTACCAGTCATGTGCCTTGAACATCCATTATCCAGATACCATGAATGATTACAATTTTCTTTTAGACTGTATAGCTGTAGAACAAACAAGGTCAATCATTATAGTAATACTCTCAATACTCATTTTGTAGCTCTTTCCAATACTCATTTGTTTTCTTCAAGTCAGCAGTTTTGGAAGTAAAGTAATGTTTAGGAACATAAGCTTTTCTTCCATTGTTGATCACAAGCTTCCATTCATCTAATGTGAAATAATTTTTCCTACCAGGAAGATCTGAATGGTAGACAATTTTGCACTTTGGTACCCATTGCTTTCTGGGTCCAGGTGGGTTAGTTCCATAATCCTTGTTTCTATCTTGTACCTTTGAAAAGCTTTTTGGACTAGTAAAGAATTTTCTTTGTAAGTTTGGTCTTTGAAAAACAGTTTTCTTAGTCCATTGTTTTTGAATCCTAGGCTTTGATTTATGATCATTATAAGACTTAGAGTGCTCTTCTAATCTAGGATTAGCTTTGCACACTAGAGTTTTATTTTGATTATTAATCACCAGCTTAGTTTGTTTCAGACTCTGATTGGTTGAGCTTCTGAGTCCCAAAGTCTCTAGAGTCTTAGACTTGATAGTCTCAGATTCTAAATCCTTAGGTTCTGAGTCACTCACCTTGAGGTTCTGAGAGACAACCTCTGAATTGAATTCAGAGTTTGTTTTGCAGACCCCAGAGGTTCCTTCAGAATCTGATACAACCACAGCTTTGCCTTTTCTTTTCATTGGTAAAAAAGTAGAATAAAGATTATCAGGGATTTTCTTTAAACAAATAGAAGAATTTGGTTTTCCATATGTTCTACCATATGAATAACCAATTCCTTCACCTCTATTTTTACAAACGCTATAAATCATAGAAGCAACTTTACTTTTATTGACATTTTGACGAACAAACTCTTGAAGAGCAACTTCATGCTTATCACTAGGTTTGTTACATTTGGCGCAACCACTTTCAAGCTCTTGAATTTTAATCAAATAATTTTTATAAAGAGTTTGAAGATGATCAGCTTTCTTTGCTAAGTCATTTTTCTGTGTTTTTAAAAGTTTTATTTCAGAAGATGATTTAGCAAATTTGCTCAAAGACATGCCAATATAAGTCACAAGTTGTTCTTTGGAATAGTTTAGAAATACCTTTTTTGACTCTTCAGCATCTCATCCTTCAGAGTCTGAGTCTTGTTCAGAGTCACCATCAGAATCAGCATTTGCCATCAGAGCCACATTTGCTTCTTCATCATCATCATCAGAGGACGTTTCCAAGTTTTCAAATGTTGCCATTAAACTCTTCTTGAATCTTCTTTTGTAGCTTTCCTTCTTGTTACTTGACTTTTTATTTCTATCCTTTGATGATGCTTTTCAGGACATTCAGCAATAAAGTGTCCTGGTTTCTTGCACTTGAAGCAATTCTTTTCCTCTTTACTAGAGCTATTCCTTGAGTTGTTACCTTTGTAGTTCTTGTTGTTCATCTTTGCCTATTTCTGAAAGTCTCTTGTAAACATTGCAAACTCTTCATCATCTTGTTCATCCTCTTGGTCATCTAGGGAAGATTCTTCATCAGTCTCGATAGCTTTAGCCTTGAGTGCTTTAGAAGATTTTCTGGTTGATGACAAAGCCACTGACCTTTCTTTCTTCTTAGCCACATCAACATTCAATACCAACTCATGGCTCTTGAGATTGCTGATGAGTGACTCAAGACTTATGCTCTCTAGATCTTTAGCTTCCTCAATAGCCATGACCTTAGGTCTCCACTTATCAGTTAGGCTATTGAGAATCTTCCATACATGATCAGAGGTAGTATAACTCTTCTTCAGAACCCTGAGGTTAGACACCAGAGTCTGAAACCTTGAAAACATAGTCTCAATGTCTTCATCAGGCTTCATAGAAAAGAGTTCATACTGCTGAACCAAGAGTCTTACTTTTGCATTCTGAACTTGTCTATTCCCATCATATGTTGCGCACAGAGAGTCATGCATTGCCTTAGCTGTAGATCTATCCATTATCTTGGTATACTCATCATGTGAGATAACAGACATCATGATGTTCTTCACTTTGTTGTGCTTTGAAAAGATCTTCTTATTTGCTGTAGATAAAGCCCTCTTCTGAGCTAGAGTGATTTTACCATCATGACCTATTCCATCAATAGAAACTCCTTCTTCTATTAGATCCCATAGCTCATCATCAATCCCATTGATGTAGTGATAAATGCTGTCTTTCCACCATTCAAACCTCAAAGCATCTCCACTGAATACTGGTACCTTCTTGTTGCTTGAATCATGTTTGGATGTAGAGTTCATGTTGTCGTAGTCAAAAGCAACTTGAGAGAGATCAGTGTTGGTGTTTGTAGAAGGTGTAGACTCTGCAGACATGAAGTGTTTTTCAGATCTTTTACTGTCTCACTGTTAGGTGATTAGCAACAGAACCGGAGCTCTGATACCAATTGAAGGTGTGAAAAACACAAGAAGGGGAGGGGGGGGGGGGGGGTGGGGGGTTGAATTGTGTTTGTAAGAGTAAATGCAGCGGATAATAGAAAGCTAGATAAACACAATGCACAAATAAACAGAGAGAGATAGAGAGAGAGAAGAGAGTGCACACAAAGATTTATACTGGTTCCTCCCACAAATCGAGAGTAGTCCAGTCCCCTTGCACTTCCAAGGGATTTCACTATAATCACACAAGATTATACACTTGCTCCAGAACACACAGCAGGAGACGTCACACTGCTCAAGTCACACAAGACAAGAGACATCAAAACTAACTTAATACAAATTAAGTAGTGACTGAAATTTTCTAAGCTAGACTCACTAACACTTAAACTTAATCATAAGTGAATACAAGGAATTAGGCTCAGAGTCTAAAATAATATCAAAAGATATTGCTGCTTAGAGTTACAAAGAATGAACAGTTCTATGGCTTGAAATTCAAATTGCTCTCAATGTTCAATTGTTCAGTAGTCTTCTCTCAAGAGTTGAGTCTTCTATATATACTTCAGTAGATTGAGACGTTGAGATAAGACTGTTGTTAGTACACTTGCATTTGCTGATATAGAATTGATTGTGGTTTCAAAATGAAGTAAACCAATTCCACTACTTCGTCTTTTTCAAATGGCGCTTCAGCATTTTGAGTAATCAATAGTACAGAGCACTACACGCTCCATTTGAAGATAAGGTTGATGTACTATTTTCATTATCCATGAGCTGTCAATCTTCAGAGAATGTCACTGGAAGCTTGTAATGATTTTTCGTTATCTTCTGACTGAAATACGCAAGCTTCAGGACATGTATACTTTTGGCATCTGAAGGACTTCATTCAGAGACTCTGAGAGTTTCAACGTTCAGAGTCTTAACGTTCAGGATGTGTTCTTCAGAAACTCAAAATGATGATCTTAGTGTTTAAATTTTTACTTTGTTCCTGCACACTAGATCAATAATTATTAATTCCAATTGTCCATTTACTACTTTGTTATCATCAAAACTTAGGGTGTTTTATAAATAAAACTCATTTTGTTCCAACAATCTCCCCCTTTTTTATGATGACAAACATAAAGTATTAAATCCCCAACCATAAACTTAGAATTTCTGGATGAAATCCCCAACCAACCAGTCACTCAGAATCTGGCTGAACAACAACACCAAGATCCTACTACTCCAGTCAACCCCATCTGATCTCAACACCAAGAACCTTTACTACCAGAGAACACCTCAATCCCACAAACACCTCATACAATCATCAAAGAAACACCAAACTCTGAGACAACACAAACACAACCACCTTCCATATTGTCCAACCTACCCCTACAATCCGATTCGGATAACACACCTCCAATCATCATGATTACTCAGAATCTGATAACCAAATCATCGACCTTTCTGAACTCAACCTACCATTCCATGTACCTCTTGATTCTATCACTAATGAATTCTTTAGCCAAAAGTTTGAAACCTCATTTCAGAATTCATTAGAGTACTTTGAAGATCTTGAGTGTCTTGACCCCAGCCAAGAAAAACCTATCCATCCCTTGAGCAAATCCAACCTCTTTGAGCTAATTCAACAAAGACATACCTACAAAGCCAAAAGAGCCAAATCCATACCAACCTGCATTCAACCATACAACTTCATTCTAAAACCTGGCCCAAACCTCACCAAATTAGAGAATGAAATGCATTATGACTTTCAGAACTTTTTCAAAAGACATGAAAACTTCATGGTCTTCCATTCTGATTTAGAAGCAGAAGCAAGGGAAATCAAAGCAAGAATCAGTCATGCTCTTGACTGTTATGTAGAACACATCAAGGAAGATATTGTTAAGAAATCTAGGGAAGATTTCATTGCTTTGATGCAATCAATTGAAAGGGTCAATCTTTCAAGGATAACTCTTCCAACCCTTGAAATTGTTGAAGAAGCCGAGAATATGGATAATGGTGAAGATCATCAAATGGTGTTGACTTCAGTGCTGGACAAAGGAAAGGGAATTCTGGTTGAAGATACAGTGGTGGGCAGAGAAATATCTACAATGGGTATAGAGTCTCAATCAAATGGTTTAGAAGCTTCATCAAGCAATCAAGAAAGATCTGCTGAAAGAGAAGAATGGCGAAGAAGGATGGTGTTCAGGATGAAAGATTGAATGAGATGAAGGATCAGATTGAAAGTTTTAAAGAAACTCAGCAAGAGATCTTAGAGACGCTTCGCAAGCTTATCTAATGATCTATGTTTTTCTTTTAACATGTTTTTATGTATCTTGTTATGCATTCTATCCTCTGTGTTTAAACTCTTATAATCTATGAACGTCTTTTGACTAACATATTTCTTGCCTACATGCTGGACGAGATGCTTTATAGCATGTTGTGCAGCATCGCTACGTCAGGACTGAAGCACGCGCGCGCCCAAAATTTTTATGCAATATCTTTTGGAAAGATTTGATTCAGAAAAATTACAACACATGTGCTAAACATGCTTGCTCTCCTTGTTCCTTAAGCAAAGAAAGATTGCTTCAAATATTTATCACAAAAATATATTTATATATTTTTGTTTTGAACTAAATGTTTTTTGGAAGAATTATTTTTTCAAATCTTCAAGTTTCATTTTTTAAAATAATCTAGGGTTGGCCGAGATTATTGCAACTGTGTTTACTTGAAGACCTATCTTGGACATCAAGACAATTCAAGGCTATAAATACATGAAGACCCAAGCTTATTGAAGTGTGTATTTTTCTAAACCGTGTGTTCACTAAAGCGTGTGTATTAAGGTTTAGGTGTTTTTGTTTCTTGTGATTTGTGAGCCTTCCTTGTGTCATCTTGATGCAAGTTTAGGACTGGGTTTATTAAGTTGTTTTGTTTAAATTTTCTTAAGCTTAAACGGAGAATAGGTTGTGTGAACTTGCTCCAAAGATTTTAAGCACGGAGGTAGGTTTGTTTAAGTGATTCATAGTTTCTGTTACAGTGAGTAACATATTGGTTATTGTAAATGTAAGGAGTGAGACGGGGCGTCTCATATCTAGGAGTTCCTAGGTAGAGTATAACACGGGTAGTGGCTAGGCGAGAAGTTGTAAACGGGGCGTTTGCTGAGAAACTTTGAACTAGCATTACTATAGTGGATTCCTCCTGGATTGATATCCCCCATAGTAGGAGAGTTGCTCCGAACTGGGTTAACAAACCTTTGTGTTATTTACTTATTTGCACTTTATTGTTTCAGCGTGATATATTGCTTCACAGGTTGCTGTAGCGTCTTAAGCAGCATTTGTCTACTGCGTGCCAGAATTTCAATTGGCATCAGAGCAGGCACCCTAACCTATTTTGGGTGAGCTCCAGGGTAGTATCTGACACTATGGACAAAGAAGGAGGATATACATCTAGGCCACCACTTCTAGATGACTCAAACTACGACTTTTGGAAATCACGCATGGAAGCATTCATAAAATCTATGGATATGAAAGCATGGAAGGCTATATTAAAGGGCTGGGAACATCCCAAGGTAAAGGATGCTAGTGGAGCAGACACTGATGAACTAAAGCCAGAAGAAGACTGGACTACTGCCGAAGATACGCTAGCTGTTGGAAACTCAAAAGCTCTGAATGCCTTATTTAATGGAGTGGACAAAAATATGTTCAGATTAATCAAAAGGTATAAAATTGCTAAGGAAGCTTGGGATATCTTGAAAACCACTCAAGAAGGAACTGCTAAGGTAAAAATTTCTAGACTACAAATTTTAACTAGAAAATTTGAAAATCTTAAAATGAAAGAGGATGAAAGTGTTCATGACTTCTATATGAATGTTATGGATTTTGCCAACTCATTTGATGACTTGGGAGAAAAAATGAGTGATGAAAAAATTGTAAGAAAAATTCTTAGGTCCCTCACCAAGAAATTTGATATGAAAGTAATAGCTATGGAGGAGGCACAAGATATCTCAACTATGAGAGTTGATGAATTAATAGGATCACTACAAACCTATGAATCATCTGTCAATGAAAGAATAGAAAGAAAAAACAAAACCATTGCTCTTGTATCCAATACTGCTGAAGAAAATGAGGAAGATGAACATGATTCAGGTGAGAGCTTCTCTGAAGCTATAGTCATGCTTGGAAGACAGTTTAATAAGGTAATGAGAAAGGTGGACAAAAACTCCTGGAAAGGTGCTAAGAATAATGCTTCGGACATCATGCGCAACATTGATGCCCAGAAAAAATCAAAGGGTGATTAGAAGCCTATTGTAAACAAGGGAATCCAATGTCGTGAATGTGAAGGGTACGGTCACATAAGAACTGAATGTGGCACATATCTGAGAAAACAAAAGAAGAGTTTAGTTGCTTCATGGTCCGATGAAGAAGAATCTGAAGGTGAAAAAGAATTTGAAGCTACAAAACATGTTAGAGTTCTAACTGGAATAGTAGAATCTGACACAGAATCTTGTGATGAAGAACTCACATTTGAAGAACTAGCAACAACATACAAAGAGTTGTGCTTAGTCTCAGTTGATAAGTGTAGAGAGATTGAAAAATTAAAGAAGATTAACTCTCAACTTAAAGCAGACCAAGCTAGAAACATATCAAGGATTGAAGAGCTTCAAATTAAGGTAAACCATCTGACCTCTGATCTTGATGAAGCAAACAAAGAAATTGATCTGTTGAATATTAATGTGGGACGGTTAAGAAAATACTCTGAGATGCTTAACAAAACTGGGGATGAGAAACTTGATGAGATTTTGGAACACCACAAAAGGAGACCAAAGTTCACTGGAACCAGCTATGAAAATGTCAACAAACACAGGACTTATAATCCTGATCTTATGTATACTCATCCTAAAGAAGTCCCAGGTTCTAACATGTCAAGAAAGGTGCTCCAGCGTCCTACGCAGTATCATGGCAATTCTTACTATAAGAAACACCATCCTTGGAGATGTCACTACTGTGGTAGAAAAGGACACATAAGGCCGTTTTGCTATAAGTTGTATGGGTACCCTTAGGAGAAGCAACAAACTGAGCCAATACCTATGATTCAACAAGAATGGAAAGTCAAAAGTGAGAACATCACTATAAAGACCAAAGTTGATGAAGACCAAACTGAAAATCTGGTTACAGGTTTGATTTCTCACACTTTTTTTATAGCCTCTTCAAAAGAAGACTGGTATTTTGACAGTGGGTGCTCGAGGCATATGACTGGAGATGATAGATTTCTTGTTGATGTCAAATCATACTCAACTAGCTATGTGACTTTTGGAGATGGAGCCAAAGGGGAGATCATTGGTATAGGAAAGCTGATCAACAAAAGCTTACCTAAACTTGAAAATGTGCTACTTGTAAAAGGATTAACTGCTAATTTGATTAGCATTAGTCAATTGTGTGACCAAGGTCTGAAGGTAAATTTCACCAAAACTGAGTGCCTTGTCACAAGTGAGAGTGTTGAATTACTCATGAAAGGTGTGAGGTCCAAAGACAATTGCTACTTGTGGGTATCTCAAGAGGATGCAAATCTGTCAACATGTCTCATAGCAAAAGAAAATGAGGTAACACTTTGGCACCAAAAGTTAGGTCATCTAAATCTGAGGAGCATGAAAAAGGCAATATCTGAGGAAGCTATTAGAGGGCTAACTAAGCTTAAAATTGCAGAAGGTAACATCTGTGGTGAATGTCAAATTGGAAAACAAACCAAGATGCCACACAAGATGCTACAGCATTCCACAACTACAAGAGTCCTTGAGTTACTTCATATGGATCTTATGGGACCTATGCAAGTCGAAAGCTTAGGAGGAAAAAGGTATCCTTATGTTGTTGTTGATGATTTCTCTAGAAACACTTGGATCAATTTTATCAAAGAAAAGTCAGATACCTTTGACATCTTTAAAGATCTATGTGTTCAGCTTCAAAGAGAAAAAGATAGTGTAATCTTAAGGATAAGGAGTTTGAAAACTCAAAATTTTCTGAATTTTGTGCATCTGAGGGAATCAAGCATGAGTTTTCATCTCCCATCACACCCCAACAAAATGTAGTGGTTGAAAGAAAGAATCGAACTATACAAGAATCAGCTAGAGTCATGCTTCATGCAAAGAAATTGCCATATTCCTTCTGGGCTGAGGCCATGAATACAGCTTGTTACATTCACAATAGAGTCACATTAAGGACTGGAACCAACACAACTCTGTATGAATTGTGGAAGAACAAGAAACCTACGGTCAAATATTTTCATGTATTCGGAAGCAAATGTTACATCTTGGCTGACAGAGAACAAGGAGAAAACTTGATCCTAAAAGTGATGAAGGAATATTCTTAGGCTATTCCACCAACAGTAGAGCCTACAAAGTGTTCAATTCCAGGACCAAAGTAATGATGGAATCAAGCAATGTTGTGATAGTTGACCATGTAGAAAGAGGGACGCAAGATGCGGGCGAAGATGCTGTAGCATCTGACTCATCAACTGAAGCATTTGCAAATGTGAAGGAAGATGAAAATAACATAGAAGCTTCTAAAACTGGTTCTATGAGTGTTCCACCTAAGAAAGGTCCATCCATTAGGATCCAAAAGAATCATCCTTAAGATCTCATCATTGGTAATCCTGACCAAGGAGTCTCTACAAGAAGGATGAATGATGTTATCTCAAATGCTTGACTGATGATTGTTGGATAAATGCGATGCAAGAGGAACTAGAACAGTTCAAAAGAAATGAAGTTTGGGAATTAGTTCCAAGACCAGAAAATGTAAATGTGATTGGTACTAAATGGGTATTCAAGAACAAATCTGATGAAAATGGAGTTGTCACCAGAAACAAGGCCAGACTTGTTGCTCAAGGTTATGCTCAAATTGAAGGAATTGACTTTGATGAGACATTTGAACCTATTGCTCGTCTTGAGTCCATTAGACTTCTCTTAGGTGTTGCTTGCATCTTAAAATTCAAATTATTCCAAATGTATGTGAAGAGCGCCTTTCTCAGTGGGTATTTAAATGAAGAAGTCTTTGTTGAACAACCAAAAGGATTCATAGAGCCCACTCTCCCAAATCATGTCTACAAATTGAAGAAAGCCCTATATGGCCTAAAACAAGCCCCTAGGGCATGGTATGAAAAGCTCACTGAATTTCTCTTAACTCAAGGGTACAGGAAAGGACGGAATGACAAAACCCTATTTGTAAAGAAAGAAGAAGGTGATTTCATAATAGCTCAAATCTATTTTGATGACATTGTCTTTGGAGGAATGTCAAGCAAGATGTTACAACATTTTTTGCAGCAAATGCAGTCAGAATTTGAGATGAGCCTAGTATGAGAGCTAACATACTTCCTAGGACTACAAGTAAAGCAAATGGAAGACACCATATTTGTCTCTCAAAGTAAGTATGCCAAAAATATTGTGAAGAAATTTGGTATGGATGGGGGAAATCACAAAAGAACTCCTGCAACAACACATTTAAAGCTTACCAAAGATGAAACAGGAATTGATGTTGATCAAAGCCTATATAGAAGCATGATTGGAAGCTTATTATATCTAACTGCTAGTAGACCTGATATTACTTTTGCAGTTGGAGTATGTGCTAGGTACCAAGCTCAACCCAAGATGAGCCATCTTGTTCAAGTAAAAAGAATCTTGAAATATGTAAATGGCACCTGTGATTATGGGATTCTCTACTGTCATAGTGAAAATTCTACTCTAGTAGGATATTGTGATGCTGATTGGGCAGGTAGTGCAGATGATAGAAAAAGCACATCTGGTGCATGTTTCTTTCTAGGTAACAATCTCATATCTTCGTTCAGTAAGAAGTAAAATAGTGTTTCCTCATCTACAGCTGAAGCTGAGTACATAGCTGCTGGAAGCAGTTGTTCTCAACTATTATGGATGAAACAAATGTTGAAGGAGTATTATGTGGAGCAAGATGTCATGACATTATATTGCGATAATCTTAGTGCCATAAATATCTCAAAAAATCCTATTCAACATAGTAGGACAAAGCATATTGATATTAGGCACCACTTCATAAGAGATCTTGTAGAAGATAAAATTGTTACTCTTGAGCACATTGGCACTGAAGAACAATTAGCATATATATTTACTAAAGCTCTAGATGCTGTTCAATTTGAAAAATTGCGAGGCAAACTTGGTATTTGCCTTCTTGAAGATTTGTAGCAATTATGGTTAAAAAGGTGTGCAACCACTTTTCCCTCCCTCCAATACCTGATGCACGCTAATCAAGGGATCACAATCCCAACTTCCCTTAACCAAATTACAATCACTCCCACAACCTTTCATCTTCAAACCTCTCTCTCACACGTTCAGAATTTCCAACTTCTCTCTACCACATCACCTCATCACTTTCGTTCTCTCTCACTCAGAAATAAATCCAGAAACATGTCTTCACATATCACACACCCTCATGAGAAGAATGGTGCTAAATCACAATCGCAATCACCACCAGAAGCTACTCCATTCTCTCTAATTTCACTCACCACACCGATCTCTACTGTATTTCCAGAAGGTCACATACCTAAGAAGGATTCAACCTATGAAGAAGTGAGTCAAGTAAGTAATATTACTGTTACTGTTGATAAATCTAATAAAGTATCAAACTCTGTTGAATCGATGCCCAAATTGGAAGTGGAGAATCGCGGCGAATCTAATTTTATCTCTGACGAAAATCCAAATCAAACCCTGTGAAAATTGCAAAAGATGTAAGATTGGAAAACCCTAGTTCGACTAAGGAATTGGGAAAATCTAGGCCTGTTACTGATTCTTATAAGACTGTTGTTGCTGAAATTAGTGATACTACTGAGGTTGAAGTTGCTAACATTGTTACTGATATTGTTGGATCTTCATCTGAGGCCAAAGATGTTTCAAATGCTAAAGAAAGTACCAAGGAAGTGTTGACTCAAGTTGCTGCACAAGATGTTTCAGTATCCCCAGCACCAGCTAATCTGGAGGATATTATAGTTCCTGAGTCTTCAGTGGATGTTATTATAGGAGAAAAAGAGAAATCTCCAGGTTCTAATGAAACAACTCTTGGTGAGCATATTACTGCTATTGGTGCTAAGCAAAAGAAAAAGAAGAAGGCTATTAGTACTGTTATTGATGTTGAAAAACACATCCCTAATTAAAGATGTGTCAGGAAGGATGACTACTGCATCCAGTGTGGCTAGAAGAACTAGAAGCAAGGGAGGTGAGGATGTGGGTGCTAAGAGTATTTCACCACAAAAGGCTTCTCAATATGTCAAAAGGAAGCCTATGTATGGTCCTTTCGACCTCCATGTCAAATGGTATCTTCAGATAAAAAGAAGAAGAGCTTGAAAAGAAAAGCTCCCGAGGATAGTGACTCAGAGTATGATGTGGTCCAAGATACTGCAACATCTTTTGAAGCATCTATGCCTAAAAGTATCAAAAAGAAGAAGATCCCACAGAATGTCCCTGCTGTTCCTATTGACAACATCTCCTTCCACCATGTTGAAAATGCTGTCAGATGGAAGTTTGTTGTGCAAAGGAGGTTGGCCATAGAAAGGAACCTGAGTCAAGACATGCTTGAGTGTGAAGAACTTGTGGCCTTGATCAATGAGGCTGGATTAATGAAGACTGTGCAAGGAATGGGGAATTGCTATGAAATGTTAACCAAAGAATTTCTGGTCAACATCAGTATGGATTGTGATAATCCCATGAGTCCTGAATTTCAAAAAGTATATGTTCGTGGAAAATGTGTCAACTTCTCTCCTTTTCTGATCAATCAATACCTTGGGAGAAGCTCAGAAGATATGGTTGAATTAGAGGCAACTCAGAATGAGATTTGTAAGACTTTGACTGGTGGCTTAGTCAAGGTATGGCCAAAGAAAAATCTGTCTGCAGCCAAGCTCACAACCAAATATGCCATTCTGAACAAAATTGCTTCGTTCAATTGGGCTCCTACTACACACTCCAACAGTGTAGCTACAGGTTTGAGTAAAGTAATCTATGCTATAGGTACCAAACTTAATTTTGATTATGGTTCTTATATTTTTGATGAAACTATTTTACATGGTAAATCCCTTGCTGTCAAAATGCCTATTGCTTTTCCCACGTTAATTTGTGGAATCATTTTGGATCAACATCCTGATATTCTTACTAAGGCTGATGTTCCTGCAAAAAGGCTTTCTGATCTGTCTTTAGATGATAGGTTATTTGCTGGCAGACAAGTTACAGACTTTGCTGCACCACATGCTGCACATGATGCTGCGCATAATGCTATGCAGCATCCTGAGGTTTTGACTAGGGATGAAATGATTGCTCAATTGGAAAGTGTTAGTAGAATGTTAGGGGAAAATAAGAACTTGGTGGATCGTGTGGTCTATTCCTTGAAGTATGAGAAAACACAAGCTGAGGGTGGAGAAGGACCTTCACATGTTACACCTACCAATTCTGCACATGATTCAGAGGACACTGAGGAGGAGGGGTATGCGACTGATGAAAGTCCCCTTGTTTGAATTTCTGATGTTTCTTTTTTCTGAATGTACTTTTGTGGGCTATGCCCTGATTTTGGATGCACATGTGTGTGCTTTTGGTTGTCATATGAACTTCCTATGTTTTGGTACTCTTTTGGTTCTTCAGATATGGTACTTTGTTTGATAGTTTAATGGCTTTCTTTGTCAAATTTAGCCCAAAAAAGGGGTAGTATTTCTGCAGGTTATTCTGAAGGTTTTACATTTGCATGATGTGGCGACAAATGCTATAGCATCTGGTATAGCATCTTTGTCTTTTGATGATATGCATGTTTTGAGGGGGAGTGATCTCCATGCATGTGCTAAGGGGGAGTAGAATTTATTTTTCTATTGTATGTGATGAATAGGAATTTATTTTTCCTAATATGTGTGGAATTTATTTTTCCATGAAGGAGTTTATTTCTACATGAGAGTTTATTTCTCTCAGGCTGTACTTCATGAGGCTACGATGTTTTTTTTTCCGCTGTTGCTTGCCTTTGATAAATGTTTTTTTTCTACTTTCTTTCCTAGTTGTGTGTTTATGTTGACTCGAAGGAAAGTATGATATGTATCTCTCCACAAACTGGTCTAAATTTATTTTTAGCAAAAATTTGCCAAAGGGGGAGATTGTTGGGTTTTTGAAGTTGGCTACAATTTTGCCAAAAAATTAACTGGATGAGATGCTTTAGAGCATGTTGTGCAGCATCGCTACATCAGGACTGAAGCACGCGCGCGCCCAGAATTTTTATGCAATATCTTTTGGAAAGATTTGATTCAAAAAAATTACAACAAATGTGCTAAACATGCTTACGCGCTTTGTTCCTTAAGCAAAGAAAGATTGCTTCAAATATTTATCACAAAAATATATTTATATATTTTTGTTTTGAACTAAATTTTTTTTGGAAGAATTATTTTTTCAAATCTTCAAGTTTTATTTTTTAAAATAATCTAGGGTTGGCCGAGATTATTGCAGCTGTGTTTACTTGAAGACCTAGCTTGGACATCAAGACAATTCAAGGCTATAAATACATGAAGACCCAAGCTTATTGAAGTGTGTATTTTTCTAAACCGTGTGTTCACTAAAGCGTGTGTATTAAGGTTTAGGTGTTTTTGTTTCTTGTGATTTGTGAGCCTTCCTTGTGTCGTCTTGATGCAAGTTTAGGACTGGGTTTATTAAGTTGTTTTGTTTAAATTCTCTTAAGCTTTTAAGCACGGAGAAGAGGTTGTGTGAACTTGCTCCAAAGCTTTTAAGCACGGAGGTAGGTTTGTTTAAGTGATTCATAGTTTCTGTTACAGTGAGTAACATATTGGTTATTGTAAACGTAAGGAGTGAGACGGGGCGTCTCATATCTAGGAGTTCCTAGGTAGAGTATGTTGGAACAAAATATGTGTTAATACACACCCTTAAGTTTTGATGATAACAAAGTATTAAATGGACAATTGATGGTACTAATGTTTAAATTGAGTGCAGGAGAATTCAACGTTTGATCAAGAGCACACTTAATTTAAACTCTGATGAAACCAATGGAAGTCTGAATAATTAGACTCTGAAAGAGTTCAGAAGCTACAACGTGGTCAGAAGCTATACAAAGTTCAGAAGCTCAAAGTAGATCAGAACGTCTGAAGGTGTTCAGGAGCTCAGAGGAGTTCAGAAGCTCAAGGATGTTCAGAGGCCTACAAGAGTTCAGAGGCTGTCTGCTAGTCATGAGTCATTCAGAGGATGAAGACGTTCAGAAGCTGAATTGCGAAGGACTATCAGAGGCCAACCATTCAAAGACCAATCAGACTCCAAGTTATCAAAGGTTCATCAGAAGCAAAGGAATTCCCAGTCATCAGAGGGCTACATCAACTACAACTTATCAAGCCTGATGATTTGTTATAAGGTCCACTAAATTGCAACGGTCACAAAGGATGTGATCCCTCTATCTATGAGCTAGTTGTACCTTATAACTGTTCTTTTGGACAAGCAGTAAAGGTGAAGCTTCTCTGCAAAGAAAGACGTGGCTTTACTCAATGGATCTTCAAAGACTACGGCTGCCCATTTTACAACGGGAATTTCTCCAACGTCTCAATGTCTTTCTCAACTCATATAAATATGCCAAAGAAAGAATTGATGACTAGCGCTCTTCATTAGAAAACATCTCTCAGAAGAAAGTGAGAATCTGCATTGTAATAGATAATATCTCTCAAATGAAGTGAGCATAGAAACTAACTTAAGCCTCTGAAGTTATTATGTTTGTAATAAGTTTAAGCTTATAAGTTAGTAGTAAGTCTTCTGCTTAGTGTAGAAGCAAGAAAGTCTTCTGCTTAGTGTAGAAGCACATAAGTCTCAATCTTAGTGATTTGAGCATGAAGTCTTGAGCCTGAGTGCTTGAGCAAGGAAGCCTCTGATCTTGTGTGATCAGAGCAAGGAAGTCTCTCTGTCTTGTGTGACTTAGAGCAGGAAGTCTCAAGCTTGTGTGCTTGAGCAAGGAAGTCTTTGATCTTGTGTGATCAGAGCAAGGAAGTCTCTATGTCTTGTGTGACTAAGAGCAGGAAGTCTTGAGCTTGTGTGCTTGAGCAACTATTGTAATCCTTGTGATTATAGTGAAACTCTCTTGGAAACAAGGGGACTGGAGTACTCTCAATTTGTGAGGGGAACCAGTATAAATTGTTGTGTGTTCTTCTCTCTCTCACTCTCTCATTTACTCCTTCATCATTCATAACGCCATAAGTTAATTGTGTGAACAATCCGCTGTGCTTTAAAGACTCTGAAAAGGTTTAAATATCTTGGAATTTTTTAAATATCCAAAACACAATTCAACCCCCCCTTCTTGTGTTTTCTCCACGCACCTTCAATTGGTATCAGAGCTCCGGTTCTGTTGGTAAATCACTTAACCGTGAGACTGTCAAGATCCAAAGGAGAAAACCACCATGGCTCAAAACATGGATGATTGAAAGCAGAAGTTATATCAACAAGTTGCTGATCTTGTCAAAGAAATTGAAGATGGACTGAGCTTAAATGAAGATCTGAGCAACAATCAAAATCCTTCCACATCAGGGGCTGATCAAACTTCTAGTATTGATTCTACAGCTACTACTCTTTGCCTCATTAGTGATGATAATGAAAGCATTCAATGGGCAACAGTAAATGGCTTGTTGGATCAATATGAGGAGTTTAGGATGGAGGAAAATGAGAGCATTGAGGAAATGAACATAAGGTTTCAAGCTATCACAAGCAAGCTTGAAGAGCACAACAACAAACTCAGCAACAAAGAGCTTGTAAGCAAGTTGCTGAGAAGTTTGCCTCTGAATTGGAATGAAATTTCAAATAATGTAGAGGAAACTAAAGACATCAATTCAATGAGTCCTGAATCATTGATTGATTTACTTAGAGTCCATGAATTGGCTCTGAAGGATATGCAAGAGTTGAAACGTGAAGAAGCAGAAGCAGCAAGAAAAGGAAAGCAAGCATTGGAGCATGAAGATCTTGTTGAAGAACCTGATGAAGAGTATCTTGAAAGGTTTTCAAGAAAAATTCAAAGATGGTACAACTTCAAGAAGAATGGAGGAAGACTGGCTAAAGGAATGACAACTTGGGATGTACTAGACAACTTCTCTGAAGATGAGTCTGAAAGAGCTCCAGGAGTTGTAGGATCAAGTTCTGAAGACTCAAGTTCTGATGAAAAGTCAGAACCTGAGAGCAAAGAAAGTTTCCAGAGATCAATGAATCAGGTATATTCTCGTCTTTCCAAAGCAGAATTGATCAAGCATCTTAATAAGACCTTACTTAAACTCTCTAATAGTCAGCAGAAGTATAAAAAGCTTAAATCAGACTATGAGAATTTAAGTAACCAAGCAAATCACTCTGAAGGTCCTGTTCAAAAACATTTTATTAAAACAAAAGACCTTGAGAATGATTATGCTATATGTTACATACCTCTTGAGCACTCTCTGGTTCTCAAAGAGTACTGTAACAAAAATGCTGATCAAAATAAAATTGTTTCCATGCTTTGCAACCTTAAGACCAACAATACTAATGGGATTGGATACTCTAGTAGTAAAACACTAGAGGAACAAAGCTCAGCAGTTATTGATGGAAGCTTCTCACTTCCAAATCTTTACACTACATTTGTATCTGATAGCACTCAGATGAAACAAATGGAGGATGAAGATTTGACAACTAACAGTCTAGGACCCTAAAGCAAGTGGGTACCAAGAGACAAAATTGTTTACTTGATTGCAGGTGAAACTAAGACTCTGAACCTTCCAATCACATGGATGCATGTGACTGTGAATGGAAGAAGAGCAATTGTGCATAGAAGGCACATTCTTGAAGAGTCAGATGAAGATTTTGAAGCTATGACACTGACTACACCTAATCAAGAAAGCTTCAATACAAGGTAAGTATGCTTATCTCCTGAATGACATTTCAGAGGAATAACTCTCAAAGGTTTGAAAATGTCTTCTTAGGATACACAATGTTCAGTACTAAAAACCTTGAAAAATCCTGTCAGAACATATTTTTTGTGTGTCCTGAAAGGCTTGTTTTTTAGCCTCTGAAGTTCTTCAGGTTTCAACATCTGAAGAATCTCAGACTCTGAGAAACCTTTCAACCTCTGAAGGATAAGCCTCTGAATAGGAAATGAATTGGAAACGTTTAAGTATTTTATACTGAACTGTTTTGGCGCCAAAGAGACAACACGCATATACGTTCTGATTGGTTTGAATGCAATTAATGATTAGTTTATTTTTTTTAATTAATGTACTGTGTGTTTTAATTTGTATTATGTTTTTAACAAAATCTCTTAAACACTCACTCTTTACACTATCACATCCCTCATTATCACTCTTCAAAGCTGGAACAAACTCTTCCTCTTACTTTAGCAATTTCCACACCCTAACCTTCTGAAATGGCATCTACTTCAACATCAATTCCAGACTCCTTGTTTATTTTTCCTGATAACTTTCCGATCAACACCATTGCTTGCAAGGAAAGTTTTTCTACAGATTTATCTCTCAAGATGGAGGGAAAATCTCTGAACCTGGTTATGGAACAACTAGTGGACTTTGATAGTTTGGAAAAGAACCATCTTGATGTCCTAAAGTTCTTTTCTAATCACAAAGGGAACTTTAGGTACATGAATGTATTAAATGGTCCAATCTATCCTACTCTGGTGAAAGATTTCTGGATTAGAAGCAAGGTGAGGACTGTTGAAGATTATCACAAGGAGCTAGCTGCAAGGAGAGAAGAAAAGATTGAAAATGAAGACAAAACTCCTGAAGAGTTAGGTTTAAGAATCATTGAAGAAATGGAGGTGCATTCTGTTGTGTGCGGATTTGAAGTAATTCTCACTGCTTCAAACTTGGCTAAGGTGCTATCCATCCCAAATGAAGGCATCTACTACACCTTTAGTCGCAATGAAGCACAAAATTCTATGTTTCTGAAGACTATGACAAGACAATGCTACGTCAAGGGAACAAGCTGTGAGAGCAACAAGATAGGTGATCTGAAGCCTACTCAGAAGATGTTAGCAAAAATCATGTCCAGTTCTATATTTCCTGGAAGTGAAAATCCTGATCATCTGTCATGGGATCATAGACACTTTGTCTATTTTCTTACAAGAAAATATGATTTAAATTGGGCTAAATACATCTTTGATCACCTATGCAAATCTGTGCTCTACTCTCAAAATCAGGCCAAGTCTGATATACATGTAGTCTACCCAAGGGTCCTCAGTGATCAATGTGGAGTAATAGATATAATCAAAGCTGCTGGTCATGACTACTTGTTAAGAGAATGCAGAGCCTCCACATTATCTGCTCATTCACTAGCTCACATGAACCTGGTGTCAGAACATGAAGTACAACCTTCAGAACCTCTGGTATATCAGTTTCACTCAGAACCTTCCTTGGTTAAGAAATGGAACATTGGCATGCCTACAATCTCTTGTGACATTGTCAATAAGTATATTCAACTGTTGGATAACCTAGGAGAAGGATTTGAGACTGAGAAGGAATAGGTGAAGAAGAAGAGAAGAAGGTTAGTGAAAACATATAAAGTTGAAGGCTCAAAGAGTGATGATGAACCTCTCAGCGTCAGACGAAGGAAACTTATCAAGGTATCTGAGGAAAAGATTGTTGAAAGCTCAGATCATAACAAATCAGGTGATGTATCTAAACCTGTTGTTGCCACTACTCAAGACATTCAATTAACCTCATCATCAACCCAACTCACTCCAAGTCAAATCCAATCAAGTTATGAAGATAACCTCACCTTGACACAACTTATATCAGAACCTGTCAAAACAAATCACCCTGAACCAGAACTCATCAATATATCCTCATCATCATCTTCAGTAGATTTAAATGAGTTAGATGAAATCCTAGCTAGCTTTGAACATCTAAATACTAAAACCAAGCCATCCATAACTCAAACATCCTCAGACCCTCACACACTCAGTCACCAAACCCCATCTGAACCACAACCCTCTGAACGTACTGTTCCAGAAGAAAACTTGAATCACCCTCCATCAAACCCTGCTGAGGCTATGATCAATGAACTTCTTTTAGAAGATTTTCATCTCAAAGGCTTTGTCCAAACCAATCCCAGTCCTCAACTCATCAACACACCATTAACCAATGAACCTTACCCTACAAAATCAAATAATTCTGGTGTCTTGAGCAATTGCAATGACTTGTTTAAACAAATACATGGTCTTTATGATCTAAGGCAAATAGATATGCCTTCATCTGAGTATGCTGCTCAATGGATAAGTCTGACAGAGGAACTGGTGAAAGAATTCAACAATCTTAAGAAGGCAGCTGTGGAAGAATAGAAGAAGTTTGACAAAGGGAAAGCTATCAATGCTAAGAAGGACATTCAGAATCAAATGGACACAGAGAGGAATCATCCTGAATCCTCTGCTGCAAGAGAAAAGGTGGACGATCTGAATGTTCCTCTTCAAGACAGTCTGAGGGGTAATCAAGGTAATCAACAGCATCTAAGGAACCCTGTCTATGAGAATGACATCAGAAGGATTGAAGCAAAGTAGACAAGTTTGTGGGATTGATGGAAGAAGTAAATACTAATCAGAACAACATCATGACAACCCTAGCATCTTTCTGTAGTCAACCCCAACCTTAGGACTTATTTGATTGCTTATATGACTTCATGATTGATAATTTGCAAAGCACCCTGATTAGGTTAAACTTTTGTTTAGGTTAAAACTCTGTTTGTTAATCTGACAAACCTATTCACTATATTTATCTGAATATGCAAGTTGTTAATTTTGTTTGGTATGTCGTTTGTTTGTTTGTTTTAACTCTTTAATTGATTTCTATCTTGCAAAATGATCCTTCAAACTCTTGAGTTTCATTCATTTTTCAATAAGTACAATATGTGGATATTCTTAAAGTATCAAATTACATAACAAGAGAAGGCATAAAAATAAGAAATCAAATTAAACAAGCCAAAGTAATGAATTTTATTTCATTGGGAACATAAGTTCTGTATTACAGACTAAAATTTCTAAGAACTATCTTCTAGATGCTCTAAAAGGTCATGTTTGTGGTTACAAGCCTACATGACCTTTGCAGAGGGGAAAGGTTGAGGTTTTGGCTGAAGCCATCCAACCAGTAGTCGTTCTTGAAGAAACCAACTCTGTTGCATCAGTTTGGTTTTCCTCAGGAGAAGACTCTAGCCCCTCTAGATCCTTGGATATCAGTTTGATTTTCTTCAGGAAGATATGTCTTCAGAACTTAAAATAGTCAGAGTCCAAAGATTTCTCTTTAGACTATGAACTGAGTTCTTCTGTAAAGGACACTGGCTTTGTTTCCATTGGTTTCTTCTTATGTTTTCTCCTATCTTGACTGACTCTCGTTGAAACTACCTTCTTCTTCTCTGAGCGTTTCATTTTTTCTCTCAAGAGATCTATCAATAACCTAAGATTATTCTGTGTGAGTAAAATGACTAGGTATCTCTCTCCTTTTATAAGCATAATTCAATGGTCGAGTATTAAATGTGTTCAACCACTCCTGATTTGACGGCATTGAAAGTTGAATTTCTATTAATTGCTTATATTACCTTTTTGATAATGACAAAAGGGGGGAGAAAGAATATTGGTAAATCAATTGTTGGAAGAAGCGAAATTACTTGGCTTTTTAGGGCCTTGTAGTGCTTCAGAGAGAGAACGTAGGAGAGTGGTCAAAATAGTAGCATGAGGTACATGCTTTGTTATGACAATCTGATCTTTGAGAATTTCAAAATATTGTACTAAAGAGCTCTGAACTGTTTTCAAATTTTTGTTCAGACTCTGAGCTATTTTCTTTGAAAAGATTTTTTTTAAGCTCTGAACTGTTTGAAAATATTTTGAACTCTGAAGCTGTTAATGATAACCATCAGAACCAATTGTGTATGTAGAAGTCTCTATGCGCCTTTGATCCTATTTTGTCATTCAATTTAAATATTGCTTCATCTTGCATCTGCATTAAGGGCTTAATTTTCAAGGAGAATGCATTTATTAATTGAAGTTTATTATTCATAGTTAGTTATTGAGTAAGGGTGCAACTTTATTCAAAGATTATCACACTATGGAAAGAAGAAGCTTGCAAACCTTGTTCTTTACATAGTGAAATATGAATAATTTAAGTCATATAATAAAGTATTTCTGAAACTGATTAAAATTAACAATGGATACAAAATAGGGGGAGCTTACAAACCTAACCCTATGGGTAATCAGACTTAGGGGGAGCTTGCAAAACTCATAAGCCTAATGTCAACATAGCTGATTTTTATCAACAACAATTGTATTTAATACTTGTGTTTGTCATCATCAAAAAGGGGGAGATTGTTGGAACAAAATATGTGTTAATACACACCCTTAAGTTTTGATGATAACAAAGTATTAAATGGACAATTGATGGTACTAATGTTTAAATTAAGTGCAGGAGAATTCAACATTTGATCAAAAGCACACTTAATTTAAACTCTGATGAAACCAATGGAAGTCTGAATAATTTGACTCTGAAAGAGTCCAGAAGCTACAATGTGGTCAGAAGCTATACAAAGTTCAGAAGCTCAAAGTAGATCAGAACGTCTGAAGGTGTTCAGGAGCTCAGAGGAGTTCAGAAGCTCAAGGATGTTCAGAGGCCTACAAGAGTTCAGAGGTTGTCTGCTAGTCATGAGTCATTCAGAGGATGAAGACGTTCAGAAGCTGAATTGCGAAGGACTATCAGAGGCCACCCATTCAAAGACCAATCAGACTCCAAGTTATCAAAGGTTCATCAGAAGCAAAGGAATTCCCAGTCATCAGAGGGCTACATCAACTACAACTTATCCAGCCTGATGATTTGTTATAAGGTCGACTAAATTGCAACGGTCATAAAGGATGTGATCCCTCTCTCTAGGAGCTAGTTGTACCTTATAACTGTACTTTTGGACAAGCAGTAAAGGTGAAGCTTCTCTGCAAAGGAAGATGTGGCTTTACTCAACGGATCTTCAAAGACTACAGATGTCCATTTTACAACGGGAATTTCTCCAACGTCTCAATGTCTTTCTCAACTCATATAAATATGTCAAAGAAAGAATTGATGACTAGCGCTCTTCATTAGAAAACATCTCTCAGAAGAAAGTGAGAATCTGCATTGTAATAGATAATATCTCTCAAATGAAGTGAGCATAGAAACTAACTTAAGCCTCTGAAGTTATTATGTTTGTAATAAGTTTAAGCTTATAAGTTAGTAGTAAGTCTTCTGCTTAGTGTAGAAGCACATAAGTCTCAATCTTAGTGATTTGAGCATGAAGTCTTGAGCCTGAGTGCTTGAGCAAGGAAGCCTCTGATCTTGTGTGATCAGAGCAATGAAGTCTCTCTGTCTTGTGTGACTTAGAGCAGGAAGTCTCAAGCTTGTGTGCTTGAGCAAGGAAGTCTTTGATCTTGTGTGATCAGAGCAAGGAAGTCTCTATGTCTTGTGTGACTAAGAGCAGGAAGTCTTGAGCTTGTGTGTTTGAGCAACTATTGTAATCCTTGTGATTATAGTGAAACTCTCTTGGAAACAAGGGGACTGGAGTACTCTCAATTTGTGAGGGGAACTAGTATAAATTGTTGTGTGTTCATCTCTCTCTCACTCTCTCATTTACTCCTTCATCATTCATAACGCCATAAGTTAATTGTGTGAACAATCCGCTGTGCTTTAAAGACTATGAAAAGGTTTAAATATCTTGGAAAGTTTTTAAATATCCAAAACACAATTCAACCCCCCCTTCTTGTGTTTTCTCCACGCACCTTCAATTGGTATCAGAGCTCCGGTTCTGTTGGTAAATCACTTAACCGTGAGACAGTCAAGATCCAAAGGAGAAAACCACCATGGCTCAAAACATGGATGATTGGAAGCAGAAGTTATATCAATAAGTTGCTGATCTTGTCAAAGAAATTGAAGATGGACTGAGCTTAAATGAAGATCTGAGCAACATTCAAAATCCTTCCACATCAGGGGCTAATCAAACATCTAGTATTGATTCTACAACTACTACTCTTTGCCTCATTAGTGATGATAATGAAAACATTCAGTGGGCAACAGTAAATGGCTTGTTGGATCAATATGAGGAGTTTAGGATGGAGGAAAATGAGAGCATTGAGGAAATGAACATAAGGTTTCAAGCTATCACAAACAAGCTTGAAGAGCACAATAACAAACTCAGCAACAAAGAGCTTGTAAGCAAGTTGCTGAGAAGTTTGCCTCTGAATTGGAATGAAATTCCAAATAATGTAGAGGAAACTAAAGACATCAATTCAATGAGTCCTGAATCATTGATTGATTTACTCAGAGTCCATGAATTGGCTCTGAAGGATATGCAAGAGTTGAAACGTGAAGAAGCAGAAGCAGCAAGGAAAGGAGAGCAAGCATTGGAGCATGAAGATCTTGTTGAAGAACCTGATGAAGAGTATCTTGAAAGGATTTCAAGAAAAATTCAAAGATGGTACAACTTCAAGAAGAATGGAGGAAGACTGGCTAAAGGAATGACAACTTGGGATGTACTAGACAACTTCTCTGAAGATGAGTCTGAAAGAGCTCCAGGAGTTGTAGGATCAAGTTCTGAAGATGGCTCAGACTCTGAAGACTCAAGTTCTGATGAAAAGTCAGAACCTGAGAGCAAAGAAAGTTTCCAGAGATCAATGAATCAGGTATATTCTCGTCTTTCCAAAGCAGAATTGATCAAGCATCTTAATAAGACCTTACTTAAACTCTCTAATAGTCAGTAGAAGTATAAAAAGCTTAAAGCAGACTATGATAATTTAAGTAAGCAAGCAAATCACTCTGAAGGTCCTGTTCAAAAAGATTTTATTAAAACAAAAGACCTTGAGAATGATTATGCTATATGTTACAAACCTCTTGAGCACTCTCTGGTTCTCAAAGAGCACTGTAACATAAATGCTGATCAAAATAAAATTGTTTCCATGCTTTGCAACCTTAAGACCAACAATACTAATGGGATTGGATACTCTAGTAGTAAAACACTAGAGGAACCAAGCTCAGCAGTTATTGATGGAAGCTTCTCACTTCCAAATCTTTACACTACATTTGTATCTGATAGCACTCAGATGAAACAAATGGAGGATGAAGATTTGGCAACTAACAGTCTAGGACCCTAAAGCAAGTGGGTACCAAGAGACAAAATTGTTTACTTGATTGCAGGTGAAACTAAGACTCTGAACCTTCCAATCACATGGATGCATGTGACTGTGAATGGAAGAAGAGCAATTGTGCATAAAAGATACATTCTTGAAGAGTCAGATGGAGAAGAAGATGAGATGGAGTACATAAGGAGCAGGAGGGAGTATGAAGATTTTGAAGCATGTAATTAAGATGACAACAACTCAGTATGGTGGAGTGATTATTCAGGCTATGACACTCACTACACCTAATCAAGAAAGCTTCAATACAATGTAAGTATGCTTATCTCCTGAATGACATTTCAGAGGAATAACTCTCAAAGGTTTGAAAATGTCTTCTTAGGATACACAATGTTCAGTACTAAAAACCTTGAAAAATCCTGTCTGAACATATTTTTTGTGTGTCCTGAAAGGCTTGTTTTTCAGCCTCTGAAGTTCTTCAGGTTTCAGCATCTGAAGAATCTCAGACTCTGAGAAACGTTTCAACCTCTGAAGGATAAGCCTCTGAATAGGAAATGAATTGGAAACGTTTAAGTATTTTATACTGAACCATTTTGGCGCCAAAGAGACAACACGCATACACGTTCTGATCGGTTTGAATGCAGTTAATGATTAGTTTATTTTTTTTAATTAATGTACTGTGTGTTTTAATTTGTATTATGTTTTTAACAAAATCTCTTAAACACTCACTCTTTACACTATCACATCCCTCATTCTCACTCTTCAAAGCTGGAACAAACTCTTCCTCTTACTTTAGCAATTTCCACACCCTAACCTTCTGAAATGGCATCTACTTCAACATCAATTCCAGACTCCTTGTTTATTTTTCCTGATAACTTTCCGATCAACACCATTGCTTGCAAGGAAATGTTTTCTACAGATTTATCTCTCAAGATGGAGGGAAAATCTCTGAACCTGGTTATGGAACAACCAGTGGACTTTGATAGTTTGGAAAAGAACCATCTTGATGTCCTAAAGTTCTTTTCTAATCACAAAGGGAGCTTTAGGTACATGAATTTATTAAATGGTCCAATCTATCCTACTCTGGTGAAAGATTTCTGGATTAGAAGCAAGGTGAGGACTGTTGAAGATTATCACAAGGAGCTAGCTGCAAGGAGAGAAGAAAAGATTGAAAATGAAGACAAAACTCCTGAAGAGTTAGGTTTAAGAATCATTGAAGAAATGGAGGTGCATTCTGTTGTGTGCGGATTTGAAGTAATTCTCACTGCTTCAAACTTGGCTAAGGTGCTATCCATCCCAAATGAAGGCATCTACTACACCTTTAGTCGCAATGAAGAACATAATTCTATGTTTCTGAAGACTATGACAAGACAATGCTACGTCAAGGGAACAAGCTGTGAGAGCAACAAGATAGGTGATCTGAAGCCTACTCAGAAGATGTTAGCAAAAATCATGTCAAGTTCTATATTTCCTGGAAGTGAAAATCCTGATCATCTGTCATGGGATCGTAGACACTTTGTCTATTTTCTTACAAGAAAATATGATTTAAATTGGGCTAAATACATCTTTGATCACCTATGCAAATCTGTGCTCTACTCTCAAAATCAGGCCAAGTCTGATATACATGTAGTCTACCCAAGGGTCCTCAGTGAGGTTTTCTATCAATGTGGAGTAATAGATATAATCAAAGCTGCTGGTCATGACTACTTGTTAAGAGAATGCAGAGCCTCCACATTATCTGCTCATTCACTAGCTCACATGAACCTGGTATCAGAACATGAAATACAACCTTCAGAACCTCTGGTATATCAGTTTCACTCAGAACCTTCCTTGGTTAAGAAATGGAACATTGGCATGCCTACAATCTCTTGTGACATTGTCAATAAGTCTATTCAACTGTTGGATAACCTAGGAGAAGGATTTGAGACTGAGAAGGAAGAGGTGAAGAAGAAGAGAAGAAGGTTAGTGAAAATATATAAAGTTGAAGGCTCAAAGAGTGATGATGAACCTCTCAGCGTCAGACGAAGGAAACTTATCAAGGTATCTGAGGAAAAGATTGCTGAAAGCTCAGATCATAACAAATCAGGTGATGTATCTAAACATGTTGGTGCCACTACTCAAGACATTCAATTAACCTCATCCTCAACCCAACTCACTCCAACTCAAATCCAAGCAAGTTATGAAGATAACCTCACCTTGACACAACTTATATCAGAACATGTCAAAACAAATCACCCTGAACCAGAACTCATCAATATATCCTCATCATCATCTTCAGTAGATTTAAATGAGTTAGATGAAATCCTAGCTAGCTTTGAACATCTAAATACTAAAACCAAGCCATCCATAACTTAAACATCCTCAGACCCTCACACACTCAGTCACCAAACCCCATCTGAACCACAACCCTCTGAACGTACTGTTCCAGAAGAAAACTTGAATCACCCTCCATCAAACCCTGCTGAGGCTATGATCAATGAACTTCTTTTAGAAGATTTTCATCTCAAAGGCTTTGTCCAAACCAATCCCAGTCCTCAACTCATCAACACACCATTAACCAATGACCCTTACCCTACAAAATCAAATAATTTTGGTGTCTTGAGCAATTGCAATGACTTGTTTAAACAAATACATGGTCTTTATGATCTAAGGCAAACATATATGCCTTCATCTGAGTATGCTGCTCAATGGATAAGTCTGACAGAGGAACTGGTGAAAGAATTGCACAATCTTCAGAAGGCAGCTGTGGAAGAACAGAAGAAGTTTGAAAAAGGGAAAGCTATCAATGCTAAGAAGGACATTCAGAATCAAATGGACACAGAGAGGAATCATCCTGAATCCTCTGCTGCAAGAGAAAAGGTGGACGATCTGAATGTTCCTCTTCAAGACAGTCTGAGGGGTAATCAAGGCAATCAACAGCATCTAAGGAACCCTGTCTATGAGAATGACATCAGAAGGATTGAAGCAAAAGTAGACAAGTTTGTGGGATTGATGGAAGAAGTAAATACTAATCAGAAAAGCATCATGACAACCCTAGCATCTTTCTGTAGTCAACCCCAACCTTAGGACTTATTTGATTGCTTATATGACTTCATGATTGATAATTTGCAAAGCACCCTGATTAGGTTAAACTTTTGTTTAGGTTAAAACTCTGTTTGTTAATCTGACATACCTATTCACTATATTTATCCGAATATGCAAGTTGTTAATTTTGTTTGGTATGTCGTTTGTTTGTTTGATTTAACTCTTTAATTGATTTCTATCTTGCAAAATGATCCTTCAAACTCTTGAGTTTCATTCATTTTTCAATAAGTACAATATGTGGATATTCTTAAAATATCAAATTACATAACAAGAGAAGGCATAAAAATAAGAAATCAAATTAAACAAGCCAAAGTAATGAATTTTATTTCATTGAGAACATAAGTTAAGTATTACAGACTAAAATTTCTAAGAATTATCTTCTGGATGCTCTAAAAGGTCATGTTTGTGGTTACAAGCCTACATGACCTTTGCAGAGGGGAAAGGTTGAGGTTTTGGCTGAAGCCATCCAACCAGTAGTCCTTCTTGAAGAAACCAACTCTGTTGCATCAGTTTGGTTTTCCTCAGAAGAAGACTCTAGCCCCTCTAGAGCCTTGGATATCAGTTTGATTTTCTTCAGGAAGATATGTCTTCAGAACTTAAAACAGTCAGAGTCCAAAGATTTCTCTTTAGACTATGAACTGAGTTCTTCTGTAAAGGACACTGGATTTGTTTCCATTGGTTTCTTCTTATGTTTTCTCCTATCTTGACTGACTCTCGTTGAAACTACCTTCTTCTTCTCTGAGCGTTTCGTTTTTTCTCTCAAGAGATCTATCAATAACCTAAGATTATTCTGTGTGAGTAAAATGACTAGGTATCTCTCTCCTTTTATAAGCATAATTCAATGGCCGAGTATTAAATGTGTTCAACCACTCCTGAATTGACGGCATTGAAAGTTGAATTTCTATTAATTGCTTATATTACCTTTTTGATAATGACAAAAGGGGGAGAAAGAATATTGGTAAATCAATTGTTGGAAGAAGCGAAATTACTTGGCTTTTTAGGGCCTTGTAGTGCTTCAGAGAGAGAACGTAGGAGAGTGGTCAAAATAGTAGCATGAGGTACATGCTTTGTTATGACAATCTGATCTTTGAGAATTTCAAAATATTGTACTAAAGAGCTCTGAACTGTTTTCAAATTTTTGTTCAGACTCTGAGCTATTTTCTTTGAAAAGATTTTTTTTAAGCTCTGAACTGTTTGAAATTCTTTTGAACTCTGAAGCTGTTAATGATAACCAATCAGAACCAAGTGTGTATGTAGAAGTCTCTAAGCGCCTCTGATCCTATTTTGTCATTCAATTTAAATATTGCTTCATCTTGCATCTGCATTAAGGGCTTAATTTTCAAGGAGAATGCATTTATTAATTGAAGTTTATTATTCATAGTTAGTTCTTGAGTAAGGGTGCAACTTTATTCAAAGATTATCACACTATGGAAAGAAGAAGCTTGCAAACCTTGTTCTTTACATAGTGAAATATGAATAATTTAAGTCATATAATAAAGTATTTCTGAAACTGATTAAAATTAACTATGGATAGAAAATAGGGGGAGCTTACAAACCTAACCCTATGGGTTATCAGACTTAGGGGGAGCTTAATAAACTCAGAAGCCTAATGTCAACATAGCTGATTTTAATAAACGACAATTGTATTTAATACTTGTGTTTGTCATCATCAAAAAGGGGGAGATTGTTGGAACAAAATATGTGTTAATACACACCCTTAAGTTTTGATGATAACAAAGTATTAAATGGACAATTGATGGTACTAATGTTTAAATTAAGTGCAGGAGAATTCAACGTTTGATCAAGAGCACACTTAATTTAAACTCTGAAGAAACCAATGGAAGTCTGAATAATTAGACTCTGAAAGAGTTCAGAAGCTACAACGTGGTCAGAAGCTATACAAAGTTCAGAAGCTCAAAGTATATCAGAACGTCTGAAGGTGTTCAGGAGCTCAGAGGAGTTCAGAAGCTCAAGGATGTTCAGAGGCCTACAAGAGTTCAGAGGCTGTCTGCTAGTCATGAGTCATTCAGAGGATGAAGACGTTCAGAAGCTGAATTGCGAAGGACTATCAGAGGCCAACCATTCAAAGACCAATCAGACTCCAAGTTATCAAAGGTTCATCAGAAGCAAAGGAATTCCCAATCATCAGAGGGCTACATCAACTACAACTTATCAAGCCTGATGATTTGTTATAAGGTCAACTAAATTGCAACGGTCACAAAGGATGTGATCCCTCTCTCTAGGAGCTAGTTGTACCTTATAACTGTACTTTTGGACAAGCAGTAAAGGTGAAGCTTCTCTGCAAAGGAAGACGTGGCTTTACTCAACGGATCTTCAAAGACTACAGCTGTCCATTTTACAACGGGAATTTCTCCAACGTTTCAATGTCTTTCTCAACTCATATAAATATGCCAAAGAAAGAATTGATGACTAGCGCTCTTCATTAGAAAACATCTCTCAGAAGAAAGTGGGAATCTGCATTGTAATAGATAATATCTCTCAAATGAAGTGAGCATAGAAACTAACTTAAGCCTCTGAAGTTATTATGTTTGTAATAAGTTTAAGCTTATAAGTTAGTAGTAAGTCTTCTGCTTAGTGTAGAAGCAAGAAAGTCTTCTGCTTAGTGTAGAAGCACATAAGTCTCAATCTTAGTGATTTGAGCATGAAGTCTTGAGCCTGAGTGCTTGAGCAAGGAAGCCTCTGATCTTGTGTGATCAGAGCAAGGAAGTGTCTCTGTCTTGTGTGACTTAGAGCAGGAAGTCTCAAGCTTGTGTGCTTGAGCAAGGAAGTCTTTGATCTTGTGTGATCAGAGCAAGGAAGTCTCTATGTCTTGTGTGACTAAGAGCAGGAAGTCTTGAGCTTGTGTGCTTGAGCAACTATTGTAATCCTTGTGATTATAGTGAAACTCTCTTGGAAACAAGGGGACTGGAGTACTCTCAATTTGTGAGGGGAACCAGTATAAAATGTTGTGTGTTCTCCTCTCTCTCACTCTCTCATTTACTCCTTCATCATTCATAACGCCATAAGTTAATTGTGTGAACAATCCGCTGTGCTTTAAATATCCAAAACACAATTCAACCCCCCCTTCTTGTGTTTTCTCCACGCACCTTCAATTGGTATCAGAGCTCCGGTTCTGTTGGTAAATCACTTAACCGTGAGACAGTCAAGATCCAAAGGAGAAAACCACCATGGCTCAAAACATGGATGATTGGAAGCAGAAGTTATATCAACAAGTTGTTGATCTTGACAAAAGGGTTATCAAAAGAGAGTACGAGTTGGGAAGTCTAGTACTAAGAAGAAATCAAAAGGGCTCACGTGAAGGGAAACTCGCAGCTAATTGGGAAGGACCATATCGAGTTCGAGCAAAAACAGAAAACAGAGCATACCACCTCGAAAGCCTCTACGGCGAAGAAATCCCTCGCACTTGGAACGCCGAAAAGCTGAAACAATACTATAGTTAAATAGCGCAACACAACGCGCTCTTTAACGAAGGCTGCAAATCCCACCGAGGAGACACGCCTATACAACGGAGGAATGCCTAGGTACGGGCAGGAATCTTAAATCTTTAAAAGCTCGACACCAGCACAAACGCCGGTGTCCCCGCTTAACGAGGAAATACTCCATGCGAGCTCCACCATTGCTCAGTACACGTTCGGCTGAACACCCAGCTCGCGATGGGACGTTCAAAGTCGCGAGGAAAGATACCAAGCGAAGAATTTCTCCTCGACTTCTGTTTGGAAGCAACCCAAACACTCGAACAGTTCCAGAAACTGTCCGAGCACGGGGCCTACAATTCGCGACATCCAGAGGCAACCGATATACTAGATGAGAACTACCGCAAAGGGAAACTAAGTTAAAACCTCCAAACTAGAGTTAAGAGCCGATGGAAAGTATCCCCTCATAGATCAAGCGATCAAACTCTCGAGGAAATAAACCATTCATTGAAGACATCGACAATTGGAAATAAATGCAAACACAAATAAAGCAAAATTAAACATAAAATTGTCGAGGAGTTACAAAATAACGCGAGCTCACCGCCAAAAAGAACAAAATACATAGAAACAAAGTAAATTACAAAATCAATTCTCATCATGGGTGGTGGAAACGATGACGCCATCATGCACCTCCTTCAGCTCTGAAGCACCATCAGTAACTAGATCCATGACAGGGTTGAGAACCATGAGTTGTGCGACATCATTGTCAAAACTGGACTTCGCAACATCCAGCTGTTGGGAATCAAGCTCGAAGATCTTTGCAATCAAGGCTGCTCGAGTGAATCCATTGTATTCCCCATTCGGGTCCACTAAGGACTCCTCAGGATCAACAGCGGAAACACTTGCGCAAAGCCGGTTCTCAAGCTCTTGGATCTTCTCCTTGAGAGTCTTCTTCTCGTCAACTAAGCTCGCAAATTGTCCCTCTAGCTCCCCCTTCTCAGTGGTCAACCGAGCAGCTTCCTTTTCCTTCTCGTCAAGCTTGGTCAGCAACCCAGCTTGGAGCACATACTTCTCCTTGTATGCAACATGGTTGACTTTGGTTTGCTCCAGCTTTTGCTTGAAAAAGGTCGCTTCGTCCTTCGCCGCATCCCGTTCCTCCAGGTATTTGCATTCTTTCCCGTTAAGATAGCTCGCAATTTCCATCAGCTTGAAGGCATGCATAATGGCATCAATGAGCTCGTTCTTTAAGGCCTTGCGACCTATGTTGTCCATAACCGTCTTCTCAGCGTCAGATATCACGATCACTGATTTCTGCTTGAGGAGCTCCTGACTCCCCATGGCCAGAAGGATGACATATCTGGGAACCACAGAAGGAACATATCCACTGGCTGAAGCGTCTGTCTCATCGACCCGGGAAACTTTGGATGGGCGTGCTCCATCTTCAACACGCTCCCCGACATTCTCCAGGTCCACGATCTCGACCCGATTCCCCTCGGTTTCTGCATCTTCACCACGAGGAGTGGGGGGAGGAACCGTTGTCGATGAGGTCCCCAGACCAGCTGCCTGCCTCTTGTCTTTGTTGGCCTTAGACTTTCGGAGCTTAACGGCAATGCTCGACATATTACCTGCAAAGGGACAAAGCAAAAAAGTCAGTACACCTATAAAGGAAAACTGAAAATAAGAAAACAAACATAGTATACATACGAAGACACGCTTCGGCATCCACTATGTTTTTATAAGCGAGAAACTTACTCGTACCAATGTAGCTCTTCTTGGTGGTGGGAGCGCCAGCTGCGTCATGTAAAGGATTCCCGTCTTCATCCTCATATACTTTACGAGGAAAGCCTTATACAATTGTCTTTAACGGCTCGTAGTTGGCTAACTCCTCATCACTCAGTTCTTGTTCGGAGTATACGAAGTCGCTGGCCGGCTTAAGGTAATGGCCCTTTCTCCACAACAAAGGAAAACGACTATAATCCTCCAAGGCTGGTCGACCATCTGGTCCTATCAACAGAGCCCAGTGGCATCTTTGGCCGGTGCCCGATAAATGACGCTTTGCCAAGCAATGGAATTTAGAGGCTTAACAAAAAAGTAATTGTCCTTGAAGCCTCGAACAGATTCCAAAAACATGTCGAAGAGCTTCCTACTTTGCTTCAACGACACCCACACGAATTTTTTATCAGCGTCACCCTTCAGTTTTGACCTCTGCAGATGGAAGGCGTAGAAGAATAATGGGATTTCCAGAGAGAAGCCCAAGTAAGTCGCAGTCATCTCAAAGGCCCTGATGAAGGCCAAAGAGTTAGGATGCAACTGCGAGGGCGTCCGATGAAGATGCCTGAACACCGCGACTTCAAAGTCACTGAAATGGAGTCGATAGCCCATGAAATCAAAGGCGATATGATACATGGGGAAAGACCCCCACTGATATTTACAGTAGATTCGACGAGTGGTGCTCGGCACTCGGAGAATGTGTAGAAGTTGCAAATACGAAAGTGTTTTGAAAAGTCCCTCCACTTTCTTATATATAGGGAGATCACCAGCAGACGCATCTGTACGAAACAAGGGGCGCAACTGCAATCAAAACTGTTGCTTCAATCTAAAGGCCACGATTTGAATAAATCCAACAGCCCAAACGCAAACATCACAGAAACGAAAGGACATTTCCATCCAACAGCCAAGAAAGCTCCTCGTAATTGGAAACTATTTGAATAGGCACTTGAGTGCTATTTGAATAGCCTTTACACGTGGCAGAAGGAGGCAAAGCGGCTTGTCTTTTCAAGTCACATCCATCTGTTTGCAAATATCGTCGAACCCTAGGGAAAATCGCTTCGAAAATCTCGACAAACGAAACGACAGATCATCGACGATATTCACGGATCCACAATAAATGCGCGAGAAATCTTTACGGCAATCTCGCGTGTAGTGGACGAACAACGTGAGATCTTCGACGAAATTCATGGATCCACAATAAATGCGTGAGAAAACTCTACGACGATCTCACATGCAGAGGACTAATAATGGTCGAGGACTCCATTCTTACCATTTCTATTCCTCAAAAACTTGGTGCTCGGAAATTGATTCAACTCTTGACGAGCTTTTCCGCATCCTCATCGCGTCTTTCCTCGACACATAAAACCACCAACAATCCTTGATAGCACTAACTGCTCGACTAAAACCAGAACTTTGACCACGCCAAAGTCATCATCCTCGTGCTCGAGCATGACGACTTGGGGGGCTCATGTTCTGGATTGGGCCTAAGGTCCAATACGTTGAGGAAACCTGTTGGACCATCGAGCAAGGCCCATATGAGGAACAACTCAACAAACATTTGACCAAACAGTCAACGCGCCACTTCCCCTACAAAGTGTAACGCTCGACAGCGGAATGATGAACATTTAATGCTCATCACAGCTCCTCAGTCGTTTTCCGACAGCCATTGATGGGCATTATTGTCCATCCACGGCCATGGCCCAACGTTGGTGGCTATATATAGATCATTTCACATCTCCAAGGTAAGTAATCTATATCAGAGAAAACATTTGCGTCGGAGCACCTGAGGTACACAACTCCCTGCAGTTCCATCGGAGCGGAGCAAAGCGCAAACACCTTTGACGCCACCGCAGTTGGTCGACTCTGATCAGGTAAGATCACTTATATACATTAATTATTCAATGAACTTGAAAAAAAAAACATTATTTATATATAAGACCAAAAGGAGTACCACAACATGAAAAAGTTTGATCAACCGGGTTGTAAGGAGTTACTCAAATTCCACGATGTTGCGAGTTTAACTCTTACTTTCGATGTTTGTCGAAAAAAAAAGTCTTACTTTCGATGTGATAATTATCAAATAACCGATTATCCCAAAAGTTTAAGGTGTTAGGATAGGCCACATAAATGGTTTTATATTATTTCTAACACGCCTTCTCACGCAAGAGCCTACTTGGGCTTGAAGCGTGGATAGTGTATAGGCCCACCTACCATATGCTTAAATTCCACTTTTTAATTAGAAAGTGAGGGGAGCTGGGAACGAACTCTAGACCACTTAGTAATAGAAACTCTGATACCATATCAAATAATCGATTACCCCAAAAGCTTAAATTGTTAGGATATGCCACATCAATAGTTTTATATTATTTCTAACGATAATTTTGATATAAATAATCTATAACTATAAACTATGTTAATGCTGTTTTATTAAAAAAATGCTATGTTTTTGTTTTTAACAGAAATTATAATTATAAACCTCAATCCAAGTCATAAGACAAAGAAGGAAAACAGAATATAGGAGAGAGAGGAAGCATGAAACACAAACTCAACATGAGCCTAAAAAATAAGAAAAGCAATCATAGGGCTTCAGCACCACAAAACAAACACGGCTAATCATAGGACCTTATTTTATTTTATTTTTAGTTGTGAAAGTTTGTAAATTTTAACACATGAAAGTGCTGTAAAAAAAAAAAAAAACACATGAAAGTATGAAACCAATTTGAATGGAGCGCATTAATTGCTGGACGGATAAACCTCAATAACGATTGTTCACCTTGCTTTTCATGACATTATTATTTTATATACAAAAATAATGCCTCGTGGAATGCATGGAGATACTACCGATTAGGATTGGAAATGGATTTCCTCCTGCGTGTGACGCAGTTATAGCTGTGAAACCTTCAATCTGATAGACAGTTTAGATCTGTTTACTGTATAAATAATTTAAACCGTCTGATTTTAAATAAACAGCCCAGATTTGTTACCGCGTAAAACAGCGTGAAAATGTGACAACAGGTAATCCTGATCCGATTAGGATCACCTACTACTAAGTAGTAACTACTATTAATATATTAGTATGTACAGTGGAAATTCTTTAAATTAATACTCGGTAAATTAATAAATTCTTTAAAATAATAAATTTGTTCGGTCCCGACTTGGGCCAATGTAAAAAATTGAAAAATTCGATAAAATAATAAGATAATAATTTTTCGGGAGATCCCTTTATAATTTTCGGTCCCAAGAAAATCATAGAAATAGAAAGTCATTTGTTCCTCTTGTTTACATTTACCGTACATTACTTCAAAAGTCATTATTGATTTCCAATGCATATGAGCACAATAGTTACTAATTTACGTTGAGTCACAAGGTTCACTGCAACGTAATTCTAAGAGGCATAGACTAATTTACCTTTTTGTTTGGTATGTACAATATAATTACTTAAAAACTCTTTAAATTAATAATTATTAAATTATCGATAAATTAATAACTCTTTAAATTAATAAATTTCTCCGGTCATGACATTATTAATTTAAAGAGTTTCTACTTTATGTTAATGCATGTAACAATTATTTTTTTAATATTATTTAAGCGTTTGTTTGAAATTATTATTTGAGAAATTTGGTTTAAAATTCTACGTGAGACTGACATAATTTTTGTATGATATATGTTTAAGTATATTACGAGTACGTACTAGAAAAAAAATTCTCTCGTTTTCATCCTCGAGACTATATAGGAACCCTATAAATGTAAAATAATTATAAACTCTATTATATTTCAAATAAATATATGTTAATAGGCAATTTATTTTGACTCATGTTTCCATTCTCAAATGAAAATATGTTGTGCTTTTTCATGACCTTAAGTTATTTTGGGAGCATGGTTAATTGCGATATATACCATGATGCTTTAATTGCGATAAATCTCCTCAAGGATGGTTGTCCGCTAACTCATCCTCATCCGACTCTTTGTGGAAAATATACATCAAGTTCATTGTCCAACAACACAAAATAATTTTTATTTTATTCAGTAATATTTTTTGCTCATGTTCTATTTTCATTTGAAGGAAAAATTTTATTTAGAAGGTCTATGGTTTTTTCAATTGTTTATGAGATAGATTTATTTTATTTGAGTACGAAATCATGATATATTACTTAAAAAAAAATTACGATATATGTTTAAGGTGTTACAGGGAAATAGTAGGGCGAGAAATACTTCCCCATTCAAAAATACGGAGATATTTTTTTTCTGTTCTTTTTCATTTTATATTAAAAAAAATCCCATTCTTTTTCTATGTTCTTTTTCATTTTATATTCCCCAATATTATAAAAATCTCTTTTCCCATATTATAAAAAAAAAAGATCTTCTTTTCCAATATTATTAAAAAAATCCTAATTGAATGTAACCTGAAAAATTAATATTGAAAATGCATCAGAGAGCTCCGTAGAAATTCCATAATATATATATATATATATATATATATATGAGAGAATTTATCCAAGTCAAGATGTATACACAGGATCGGATTTTACAATAAGTTACTCTATGTTTTTAGGATGGAATGAGTAACTCAATTGGTTGAACGATGGGCTAAGGAGTTGAAAGTCTAGACTTCAAGCCTTAGCAAGGAGAAAAAATTAACAAATGTAATTATTAACACGTTCCGTGCCCGTGTGTGTCATCGACTTTTTCTATTAAGCTAAATTGTATAAAAGTATGTCCGCTTTTTCTAGTTTACTAACGTATGTAAAAGATTATTATCAATTTATCATATTATTCTTTGTTTTTATTAATCGTTGGCTTTTGAAAAATAACAAATAACATTACTTAAGATAAATGTATAAAAAATGGAAGGAAAAAAAATAGTTGAGAGTATAGAAGTTATTAAGATAGAAGTTGAGAATGATGTTAAAAGAAATTGTAGAAGTTAAGAAGAGTAAAAAAAAACGGTTTAAGGGTATTTTGGGATTTTCATAAAAAAGCTACACCAAAATTTAACTTTTCCCTTTATGTATTAGTATAGATAATAACAATTTGCTAAGACAAAAAAAAAAAGATGATAACAATTTGCCAATAAATTTTTGTATTCTTTTCAATCAAATTTTTGTTTAAATTGTCTATATATGCGGCTAACAAAGTTGCATACGTAGTAGATAACTTAAGTGAGTGTCACGTAAAAGTTTTTGACAAAAAGGATGAACTTATATCGACATCAATAACATAAAAGGTCACCAACTTGAAATTTAATTTTTAAACATAGAAAACCAACTTGAAATATAAAATAACCGTAAAGAACAAAGTATGCAATTAAGCCTACAAAATTTTAAGAAACGGATAATTTCAACCAAACGGAAAGTTTCAGTTTCATACACAACTACTTCTTTAGAAGATCCAATTAACAAGCCGAATTTGATGGATAATGAGTCATAGTGCACAATGACATTAGTGAAGAACTAAAGTTTGTAATCGATTTAACTTTCCACACATGTTACTAGCTCTATCATATTCTTGATTACCCTCAAATATTTTGAATTTTAAGATTATGATGAGAATGTTGAATAAATCTCTTTGCTTAAGAATGGATGATATGGTATCTTGTAAATGTATGATATCAAAAAAATGCTCCATCACAAATATATTTTTATCAACAATTCTAACAACATTTGTTCTTTTGTTGATTCATCGCGAGTTTCGTCAACTAGTGAAAAAAAGCTTTTTGTTGTCTATCTCTTCTTTAATTTCATTTTGTACCTTCCTAGCAAATATATGTAAAATTACTTTTTGGATAGTCCGGGAAAAGTATTTTTACAATTTGAGGGGTATTTTTCATGACTATTTTCTCTACTTCCTTATTATTATTGGCTAAAATCTTTATCATTTGATCCAAATTTCTTCAATTTCAATATCCCACTCATTCATCACGTTCTCTAAAAGCATTTAAAGTTCACAAAAATAAAATATAGAGACTAAAAGATATAAGGGTTTGTCTAACATGTGCAATATTGCGCATTTTTTTTTTTGACTCAAAAACAAAATATTCATTCATTCAAATTAATAGGGAATACATCAATCAAAAACATTACAAGTTCAATTTCGCTAAAAACTAATAAGGATGAATCTGCGAACAGGCTCACAACATCCGAGTTAATAGCATAAAACTGCCTAATGTCTATGACAAAGCCTACAATTGATTTGACAATTTCAAATGTCTGGAATAGTCATGCATCCAGATCTGCAAAGTTGACGACACTAAAGTCATTGAATCTGCACTGAATTTGGATCGAAGCACACCTGCAAAACAAAACAAACAAACAATGTACTAAGACGGGACAAAACCAAAACTCCGCACAAAGACTGGACAAAACCAAAACTCCACACTAAGACGGGATTAAAACAACATCGGACGAAAAAAACCAAGAAGACTCGAACAAAACCTAAAAATATGTGGGTATCACTTATTTGAATAAAAAAGAAATAAACAACGACAAGCAATATTGCACATGTTAAAACAACCAAAAGTAGTAAATTTTTATTGAAAAACAATAATAATTTATTAAAAAGTTATATATTTAATATAAAATACACAAGTTCGGATGTAAACTTACTATTTTGAACTTCTTAACATGTGCAAATTTGCACATCATAACATATTAATATATAAAAAATTTAAAAAAATTGGAGAGACCGTGGCCTCTACTGTCCCCCTTCTAACTTCGTCCCTATCGATTTGGATTAACTTATCTTTTAATTTATAAAAAATAATTTATGCAAATAATTAAGATAATTCAATGTTAATTCGTAAGTTTTCATAAGTTTAAAAATAAATCAATTCAAACGAACCCATATGGACTTTCAAACCATAATAGTAAAAGATGCATTCACTTTATAAGAGATATTAGAGAAAAATATATAAAAAACATAGAAAAATGTTGAGTAAAGATTATATTTATATTTAAGAAAAAATCAATTTTATTTTTTGGTAATCAAAGGTATCCTCCATGCGCAACTGCAGAGAGTAATTCCCTCGAGGTAACTGAGATCCATTTAAGGGGTTGACCTCTCCCAACAAATACTTCTTCCATAGCCGGGGATCGAACTCAGAACTAAATGGTTAACAGACTCAAGTATCTACCACTTGTGCCACAATATGTCGGTAAAAATCAACATTATGTATTTCGTCAAATTGCACTTCACTTTAATAATATGGTACCTCTGAGTTTGTTAGGTCTCTTTGCAGTTTTTAGGGAGCTATGATGGTCTAGACATATGCAAGGTGTTTTGGACTGAGCCTAAATGCCCAACGCGTTGAGGACATCCTCCTTTGGGCCGTCGAGCAAGGCCCAAAGTATAAGCCCAATCCCATTTGAACGTTAGTCACCGTACGTCTCCCTTAAGATTCGTAACGCCCAACATCAGAATGATGAGCATTTAATGCTCATCACGGCTCCTCAGCCGTTTTCCGACAGCCATTGATGGACATTAACTGCCCATCAACGGCCTTGGCCCAACGTTGGGGGCTATATATAGAGCACTTCCACAGCTCTACAAGGTATGTATTCTCTATAGCTGAAAACCTTCACTTCACCTCAACTGACTTGAGCGTCGGAGTGTCTGCAGGTACACAACCCCCTACGGTTGCATTGGACTGAACGGAACTACAAACCACCGTACACTGCCGCGTTTGGTCGACTCTGATCAAGGTAAGATCAGTGGCGCTGTCTGTGGGGAGCATATAGTTTCCCCGTCTTTTCCCAGAACTAGACCAAAACTCAAAGAAAATCCCATTTCACGATCAATGGCCGGTGCAAACCAAGAGTTTATAGGAGAAAACAATCCCCTAAATCCTCCACACCACCCACGGGATGGCTTGGAAGCATATGTCACGCCGGAAGGGAGCGCAGCGCAGGCACAAGTGACTCCACTTGATGTACCACCACTGCATCACGTGCCCGCTCCGGAAGATCCACTGGTGGTCCCACAGGTGCCACTAGGAGCACCGATGGAAGTGGTGATGGCTGCACTAGTCAACACCGTCAATAGACAAGGACAGCTCCTCCGCGAGCAAGCCGATAATATGCGCGGACAGAATGACTTAATACGCGAGCAGAATCTCCGTATTCAAGTGGTCGAAAATTCGCGCGCTGCCTCAAAGATCTCGCGAAGTACTCGTCAACACAGGTCACCGACACCTGAAAATAACCGCTCACGATCGAGGTCTAGGTCCCCGAGACCTGCACCTCGACGAAATGCGGAGAGACCGCTGATTCCAGTCAAGGAGAATTCTCGGAGGAAGAATCACTCTCCTCCACAAAGGAACAACCGCACTCCCCCACCGAGGAACTACCGTTCACCTCCTCGAAGAAATAATCGCTCACTGCCGAGGAACGGTGAAGTCGTTGCTCGTAGAGGTAATGCTCGACATTCCCCAAGAAGGGAATCTTCGGGCAGTGGAGATGAGAGGCACCGAGGACCCTTCTCGCGAAGAATCATGGACATTCCTCTCCCACGAGGATTGGAAAAATCCCCATCTCTAGACAAATATGATGGAACAACCGATCCCGACGAGCATATTCAGAGCATCGAGACTGCCCTCGACTATAGGAATCTGCGGGGAGCAATCAAATGCAAGCTGATCCCACTCTCCTTGATACGAGGGGCATCAACGTGGTGGAGAAATTTACCACCAGGTTCGATCGACTCATGGGAAGAATTGTGCCGCATGTTCACAACACATTTCACCCCTTCTCGGCGGCATCCGAAGACAATGGCCAACTTAAAGGCAATAATCCAAGGTCCCGAAGAATCTCTTCGAAGCTGTATCGAGAGATTCAACAAAGTCTCTGTCGAGGTTGATGCGACTGACAAAATGAAACTGTATCTTCTCGAGGAGGGACTGCGTGAGGGAACAAAATTCCAAGAAGCTGTTGGAATCGTCGAGATGGAAACTCTCGACGAATTCTTCGAATTGGCCCAATGATACATCAAATGGGAGGAGAAACAGAAAGCCTCCGAAGTCAGAAGGCCAAAAAATCTTGAGGTCGGTGGACCTTCCTCGCAGAGAGAAGAACGCCGAGGAGACGAAATGAAAAGGGATAGTGGAAAAGTCAGAGAGGCTAAACCACCAAAGAGTCAGTTCACTTACTATACTCCCTTGAATGCTCCCCGGGACAGGATGTTATCTGAAATATCCAACGCTGAATTCAAGAGCGCGGGCATCAGGTTCCTAAAACAACTGCTCGCGAAACCAAACGTGGACAAGAAGAAATTATGTCGCTTCCACAAAAATTACCGGCATTTGATTGAAGACTGCGTGCATCTGAAAGATGCCATTGAGATCCTTATTCAAAAGTGGTACGCACGACAGTACGTAGATGGACAACCGAGGATTGCCAATAATCCTCCTCGAAAAAATCAGTTGGCAATTGATCCAGCAAGCCCTGAACAGAACGTCGAGGAAGACAACAGGGTCGTTGGTGGAGTAGCCCTCGCCATATCAAGGCCTGAAGATTTCCTTCCCTTGCCAAACAACGAGGAGAAATAGGCTCTTGATTACCTTTCCGCACATCTGGACGGAAGTTGAGAAAATTTCCCCGAAGCTCTAGTTATATCCGAAGGAGGATTTAATCCCGTCACCATTGGATCCATCAAGAGAAAATTCGATGAGTTAGAGAAAGCCTCCCCAGTTGGAGAAATCAAAATAACTGAGGTAAAAGAAAGCTTCGTTCCTCTGGCATTCTATAGGGAAGAAGTCTCAGGGGGATCACCAAACTTCCAGATCCCTTTGATCGTCCGAGCAAAAATGGACAATTTCGACGTGAGAAAGATCCTCGTCGACCAGGGAAGCTCCTGTGACATTATGTACTCAGGACTTTTTAAAGTGTTGCAGCTGACCGAGGAGAACTTGGTCCCATACATTGGATCTGACCTTCAAGGATTCAACGGATCAACGACCAAGCCTTGGGGATATGTGGACCTGATCGTCACCTTCGGCGAAAACAAGGCCATGAAATCCATAAAGGTCAAGTTTCTGGTCGTTGACTGTTCATCGCTCTACAACTGCATCATTGGACGACCAACCTTAGCTGAACTGTTTGCAATGTCCTCGACTATCCACCTGAAGATGAAATACTATACAAAGGATGAACAAGTCGCCACAATCAACAGGGACATAGAAGCTGCTCGGCGATGCTTTGAAGCTGCGTCCAAGAACCTCAACTCTGTGGTTACGCCGAAGAAGAAAAAAGAGGAAGCTAAGCTGCCCGGCGTAAATTCAATTAGTACCGAGGACGCAGTTGAACTTTATGCTCGAACTAGCAAGAAGGAGCGCAAGCAAGAAACGAAGGCGATGAAGGACGACCTTTTGATCAAGGAAAACTATCGCCCCATCCCAGATGGAGAGTTCGAACTAGTTCAACTTGGCGAGGATCCAACGAAGGGCATCAAGATTGGAGCTGATCTCCCCGACTTGGTAAAAAGGCAATTGAAAGCTTGCTTAAGGGAGAATGTTGAACTATTTGCTTGGAGTGCAGCTGAAATGCCCGGAATAGACCCCGAGGTCGCATGTCACCAGCTGACCATAGATCCTAGGGCTAGTGCTGTAGTTCAGCGTCGTAGGAAGCAGTCCCCCGAAAAAGTGGAGGCTGCTAAAAAAGCTGTAAAAGACCTAGAGGAAAATTTCATTGATGAAGCCCAGTACACAACCTGGCTTTCTAATGTTGTACTTGTCAAAAAATATAATGGAAAGTGACGTATGTGTGTTGATTATACCGATCTTAATAGGGCTTGCCCTAAAGATGCTTATCCTTTACCGAACATAGATAAATTAGTAGATAATTCCTCCGGATTTAAAATACTATTTTTTATGGACGCGTACTCCGGTTATAATCAAATAAAAATGGCTGAAATCGATAAAAAGAAAACAACTTTTATGACCGAAACTGGTAATTATTATTAGAGGTGGGTATGCGGGCTGGTCCGCCCCGTTTAACCCGCCCCGCATAAGCCCGCACATTAAACGGGGCGGACAAGCCCGTCATCAAATATAAAAGAGTTAAATATATAGGCCCGAGTCCGGTTCGCGAGCCCGCGGGTTAAACGGTTAACCCGCGAACTATACAAAAAATTTAAAAAATCACTTTTTTCAAAAAATAAACTAAATAATTGATATAATAAAATCTAAAAAAAAACTATATTGTTAGTAATTTTATGTTATAACATATAAATTGTAAGTAACAAATAAAAAAATAAAGTATTTTTGAGTTTATGTATCATCTCTATTCAAGTAATGCAACCAAAATCAAATTTAACCGGTTTTCATCGTTATTTTTCTCCACACACACCTCAAATCTATAAAAAATAAACACAGATAATATTTAATAAGAACTTCAATAGTCTTCTTCAAAAAATTAAAAAGAACTTTAATAGTCCAAACTAATATTATGAAATTTATAATTAAGTAAGACGGGTCACGGGCCAACCCGAAAGCCCGCGGATTTAACCCGCATAACCCGCGGTTTTAACGGTCCAACCCACACGGGCAAAAATATAAACGGACCAAAATAAATTGGTCTTAAGTCCGTGCGGAGTGCGGGTTAAACGAATCAACCCGCGGACCTTGGCCCGTATACCCAGCTCTAATTATTATTATAATGTAATGCCTTTCGGGCTCAAAAACGCAGGTGCCACTTACCAAAGGATGATGAACAAAGTATTCTACAATGAAACTGGGGACATGCTCGAAGTCTACATGGACGATATGATAGTTAAATCCGATGAGGAAATCGATCATACAATCCACTTGAAAAGGGTATTCGACCAGAAAAATGTACATTCGGTGTAAAGGCTGGAAAATTCCTTGGTTTCTATATCACAGAACAAGGAATAGAAGCCAACCCCGACAAATGTAGAGCTTTCTTCGAATATCTAACTCCAAAATCGAAGAAATCTATTCAAACATTGAACGAGATGCTCACTTCCATGGCACGATTCGACGCCAAGTCTGCCCAACATGCTCTGCCTCTTTTCAAACTCCAAAGGAAAGAAACAACTTTCGAATGGACAGAAGAGTGCGAAGGAGCATTACAACACCTTAAACGCGCATTATCTGAACCACCAGTCTTGACGCGACCAGTCGAGGGCGAAAACCTGTTTACTTCGTAAGCAGAGCACTGCAAGGACCAGAACTCCGATACTTGCAAATAGAGAAAATCGCTCTAGCAGTAATAATGGCTGCGAGGAAACTTCGATACTATTTCCTCGCCCACTCCATCGTCATACGAACAGATCAACCTGTGAAGTAACTGTTGGCACGACCAGATATGGTCGGACGAATGTTAAAATGGTCGTTGGAACTCTCTGAATTCGACATCAGCTTCGAGAGTAGAAAGGCTTTAAAAGCCCAAGTACTAGCTGATTTCGTCGCCGAAATGACGACGTCGACGACTTCCGACAAAAACAAATGGACCATCTTCGTGGATGGGTCCTCGAATTCTCAAGGGAGCGGGGCGGGCGTCATACTTGAAAACGGCGACAAAGTCCTAATAAAAGTATCGCTCGGACTCTCGTTTCCAACAACGAACAATCAAGCCGAATACGAAGCTTTCTTAGCAGGATTAAGGTTAGCCGAGGACATGGGTGCCGAGGAAATCAAGATATATACCGATTCGCAGCTAGTAGCATCTCAAGTATCGGGGGATTATCAAACAAAAGAGGAGCGGCTCCTCGAGTACCTGAACCTCATCAAAAGAAACTCGCCAAGTTTAAGAAAACGGAGGTGAAACATGTTCCTCGAGAACATAATGCGCGAGCAGATGTCCTTTCAAAACTGGCGAGCACAAGATGCAAGAAAGCGGGCAATCAATCGCTCATTTTGGAAACACTAACCAAACCGAGCATCGAAAAGGCAATAGAAGTCATGCACATCTATGCCATCGATGACCAAAGCTGGGTGGCTCTAGTGTACAACTTCCTGAAGATGAACACATTGCCCGTAGACGCGAAGGAGGCCACGAAAATCTGAAAAAGAGCATGCTCATACGTCTTGCTCGATGATAAGTTATACCGAAGAGGATTCTTAATCCCATTGCTCAAATGTGTGGAAGAAACGCGCGTGGAATTCATTCTGCAAGAAATCCATGAAGGAATAAACGGACAACACATTGGCGGACGATCTCTGGCAAGAAAAGCGCTAAGGGCAGGGTATTATTGGCCGACGATGCAAAACGACGCCAAGGACCACGTCTTAAAATGCGACAAATGCCAAAGACACGGGGACAAGCACCTTGCACCAGTCAACGAGCTAAAACCTTGGATCTCCCCGTGGCTATTTGCCTGGTGGGGAATGGACATCCTTGGTCCTTTCCCAACAGCTTCTAGGCAAGTCAAGTACTTGATAGTTGCCGTGGACTACTTCACAAAATGGATCGAAGCGGAACCCCTAGCAAAAATCGGCGCGACCCACATACTTCATTTCTTCAAAAGAAACGTGCTCGCAAGGTTCGGAATTCCTCAAGTAGTGGTAACGGACAATGGAACGCAGTTTACGAACAAAAAATTCCAAGAATTCCTCGCCGCAATGGCACCACGCAACACTTTACGTCTGTCGAGCACCCTCAGACTAACGGACAAGCTGAAGCAGCTAACCGCGTAATATTACGAGGGCTAAGACGAAGGATGGGCACATCTAAAGGAAATTGGACCGAGGAATTGCACAACGTCCTATGGTCCTATAGAACCACTCCACATTCCACAACCGGGAAAACGCCCTTCCGATTAACATACGGGACAGAGGCAGTAATTCCTGTGGAAACGGGAGAACCCTCCCCGAGGATTGAATACCCTCACGAGGAGGACATAAACGACGAGTTACTGAGACAGGAACTAGACTTCGTCGAGGAACTCAGGACAGGGGACCCTCTACGAGAAGCAACCCTCAAACAAAAAATAGCTGCTCGGCCCGACAAAAGGGTTATCAAAAGATAATTCGAGGTGGGAAGCCTAGTGTTAAGAAGAAACCAGAAAGATTCTCGAGAAGGAAAACTCGCAGCTAACTGGGAAGGACCATATCGAGTCCGAGCAAAAACAGAAAACGGAGCATACCACCTCGAGGACCTCTACGGCAAAGAAATCCCTCGTACTTGGAACACCGAAAAGCTAAAACAATACTATAGATAAACAACGCAACACAACGCGTTCTTTAATGAAGGCTGCAAATCCCACCGAGGAGACGTGCCCATACAACGGAAGAATGCCTAGGTACGGGCAGGAATCTTAAAACTTCTAAAGCTTGACCCTAGCTCTAATGCTGACGTCCATGCTCAACGAGGGAATACTCCATGCGAGCCCCATCGTTGCTTAGTACACGCCCGGCAGAATGCCCAACTCGTGATGGGATGTTCAATGTTGCGAGGAAAGATTTCAAACAAAGAAACTTTCCTCGACTCTAGTTTGAGAGCCAGCCAAACACTCGTACAGTTCCACAAACTGCTCGGGAGCGATGCTTAAGATCCGCGACATCAAGAAGCAACTGTAATTATTAGACAAGCACTAGCGCAAAGGGTAATCTACCTAGCGAATAGAACGTCTAAAAATATACTAAGTTAAAACCCTAAGTAAGAATCGAGCATCGTTTTAAAAGTGTCCTCGCATACTTTAAATGATCGAATTCGCGGGGAAATAAATCATTCGTCGACAATTAAAATAAACATATAGAAGTAAAGCAAGTAAAATTGCAGAATGTAAATTGCAAAACAAATTGTCAAGGAATTATAAATAAAGGCGACCACAAGGCCGAAATTGTCATAATGTTACAAAAAGGGGCGAGCAAGCGCCGAATATACCAAAAAGCCAAGGCGAGCATAACGCCGACATCAAATTTACAAGTTAAATTACAAAGTTTTAGGCTCCGTTTGGCCTGGCTTTTTTTAGCTTTAAATTCTCTTTTTAATCAAAAGTTAGGCCAAACACATTTTTAACAAAGCTCTTAACCGTAAAAAGCAGATTTTTTCAATGTGCAAAATTGGATTAAATGAGCTTCTAGAAAAAGAGGTTGAAACCTACTTTTGAAAAAAAAATCCGGAGCTTTTTTTTGCAATGATCCCGCTTCGAATCCCACTGAACGCTTTTTTTATTATTTTATTTTTCATTTTTTAGGTTGTTTTCATTTAAATATTATTAGTTGTTATTATCTTTTTTTAAATTTTTTATCTTTGGTACAAATCTTTTTTAAAAAAAATATATTTTACTAAACAAATTTTAGATTAAAGATAACTTTGAAGTTAAAAAAACAATAATTACCATACAACTTTTGCTCTGTTTTTTAAAGTTCTTATTTTCACTTTTAGTTTTCGATCAGCTTCTAAGAGATAAAAAAGCCGGGCCAAACGGACCCTTAATCTTCTTCATCCGGGGAGGGGGAGACGATGACACCATCCTGGACCTCCTTGAGCTCGGAAGCACCTGCGACGACCAAGTCGACACTAGGATTGAGCACCATCAATTGAGCAACAACGTTGTCAAAGCTGGACTTCGCAATGTCCAGCTGTTGGGCCTCGAGCTCAAAGATCCTGGAAACCAGAGCTGCTCGAGTGAAACCCTTATACTCACCATTTGGGTCTACCACCAGCTCCTCGAGATCAGGTTCAGTAGTGCTCGCACTTGGTCTGCTCTCCAGCTCCTTCACTTTGCCTTCCAAGGTTTCCTCTTAAATATGTGTCAGATGCTTCTTCGATACACGTACCAGAGAAGTATCGGACAATTAATGTTCTATGATGATAGAATTGAATGACATCAGACTAATACAATTTGTATTTCCTCTTAAATAGTGTATGTTAGTGAATGATGTTCTTTGTGTGGTACTTATATGATGTTTTTTTTATAGTATTAGTTATGTCTTTTTTGGGTAGTATTTACTTAACTTAAGATATTATGATGTTTTTTTTGTACTAGTTATGTCCTTTATGGCTATTACTTACTTAACTTAAGATATGTAATCGTCACTTGTTTGTTCAGTTTGAGTAATTTGAATGTTAATTTATTATTATTATTATCATCGATTTTTGTTATGTTTATATATTGTGCATTTATATATTTAATATTAAATTTAATTTTTAAATAATGTATCGCGGCAGTATCGTATCGGGAATTTTGAAAATTTTCCCGTATCGCTGTATCGGTATCGTATCAGTATCGTGTCACGTATTCGGACTTCATAGCTTATAATCCTTTGGTTGTATGGTTCCATTTCTCTTAAAAAAAATATATATGGATGATCTATATGATATTATAATCTTTCAATTCAACGGTATATTTTATAAAATTCGTATTCGTTATCTTGTTTATCAACACTTGTGCACCATGCACCACATGAATGACTATTTCATGTTAGAATTGGCCGTCATTAAACTATTTACTTTGGTTATAACTATATACTTTTACCTTTAATGGACCCGGGGAAAATTCACCCCATACTAGTAACGCTAATGAACTCGTCAATAGAAGTGTTTTGAACTTTGAACATAGAATCAACGAGGATGTGGCAAATTATTTGAGATTGGTTAAAATTTGCTAGTAAGATATCACGACACATTTATATATGTTTTATGCATGTGCCATATGAATAGAAAGTTAGAAGTAAATAAATAAAGGGTATTGTTAATATGTATCCGAATGACATAGGTTAAAGGAATATAAAAAATGAAAGCTTAGTATTAAAAACAACAATATTTTAATTTTTAAAAATATAAATGTGCAAAGATAAATTTCTTATATTGAGAATTTTAACATATGCTCTAAGTAGTAACATGTTAACTTTCTCGATAAATAAATTCGCTTCATTTTGTTGTCACTTTCTTCATTTTTTATTTTGTGAACAATTTGTCGCTTTCTTCATTAATTCCCTATAAATAATGCTTATTATGGGTTCTTACTCCACACAAGTTTCTTCTTCACTTAACTTATCTTCTCCCAATTAATCAAAATCATTAAAGATGTTTCCAATTTTCAAAAAGAAGCAAAAGATTAGAGGGACAGTAGTGTTGATGAGCAAGAATGCCTTGGATTTGAATGACATTAAAGCAGGCCCTTCAGTTATAGGGGCATTTGGCCTTGTTAGAGACATTGCTGGATCTGTTGTTGATGGTGCTACTGCATTCTTGAGTCGCAGTGTTGGCTTCCAATTGATCAGTGCCACTAAAACTGACAGTAATAATACATACTATAAACTCTCCTTCCTTTCAATGCCATTGTTTTCTTCTTCACGATTACTCTTTTATTTTATTTTTGTCAAATATTCATGTTTGTTTGAGATTTTTTCTAAAAAAAATCTATTTTATCATTTTAGCAGTTTTTGTTATAGATTTTTTAAAAAATTATTTGGTAAACAAAATATTTTTAACCCCAAAATAAAAAACTATTCCTAATAACTTTTCTGGAATATTTTTTAAAAAAAAACTAAAGAACCTAACTACAGGAGCTATACTCATTTTAAACGGAAAGTAGTTTTAGATTTTTTTGAAAAATTCTCTAAAAGAAATTCTAGATTATTTCAAAACAAAATCATTTTTTTAAATATCAATCGTTAGTAGGTTCAGTGGTGATTCACGCTGAACTTGGTAGCGAGAGGACCACAATTCGATCCAACGCAACTGTGATCGGGAGAGGACTGAAACCACTTGATAACAGAACTGCCCCTCAAACCAGATTAAACTGATGGTGAAAATCAAAAAATCATTTTTTTTAAATGTTTTAACAAACGCACAACTAGTCTAACGGTGGTTATAATTTTATCTTTTTAAAGTGGATAAGTAGAGAGTTCAATATATTCATAGAAACTATTAGATTATTACTTTTAATTGCGGTTCAAGAAAATATTATTACTTTTTCAACTTCTCTATATTATATTCAAATATGTCAAAATACAAAATTGATAGCGTGGTTAACTCTAAATGTTTGAATTTGAGAGGTTCCGTGTTCAAGCCACACTATTGTCTTTGGAGGAATGTAAATGTTTGCTTTTGTAAGCGCTCTTTGAGCCCTAATCTTCCATGCCTTGGACTAAGACACCATCTCCTCACCCTAAATTTTTTTTATAAAAAAAAAATTTGATAGCGTGCTTTAGTGTATTATTATTAAATACATTATTTGAAACACATTTTTTTTATAAGCATTTGAAACACATTTTGTATAAGAGAAATGTTATTTAAACATCAAAATGGGACATCTCTGTGATATCAAGGGGAGTCACGTGTATATAATCGGGGAGTTCTTCAACACATTTGGTTAACTGACATTAACCAAATTTGATCTCTAACTCCTCAAAAATTTGTTTACGGGAAATTGTATATGAGACACATTTTGATTGTTTGCGGATGATAAAGTTAAAACAAAATTAAAAGTAAATATTTTTTCAAGTTTGAAAGATTTTATGCCTACAACATCAAGGGGAGTCACGTGTATATAATCGGGAAGTTCTTCAACACATTTGGTTAATGAGGCATTAACCAAATGTGTTGAAGAACTCTCCAGTTATATACACGTGACTCCCCCTTGATGTCATAAAGATGTCCTTTGTTTTGATGTTTAAATAACATTTCTCTTTGTATAAACCCCTTTTGGTTGGATTTAAAAACTATTAAATATTATTAATAAATAGTCCAATATATTAATGATAATTTTACAGATGAAATTTCAATTTTGTTTATTGATGTCACAAAATTTTCATTATTATATAATACTATACTCATCCAATAAACATACATTTCCAATGAGTGTTAAATGAGTGTTTCAAAATTTATTGTCAAAGAAAAAAAAGAAAATAGTGTTTCAAAATAAAAGACTCAAATATTACCGGTAATAATTTGTAGTGTTTTTTTATCAATGTCCTAACTTGAATAAACCCAACCAACCAATCTATATAACTTATATAACTCAACACCCGACAAAACTGAAACTTGAAATAATGGTGAGACAGGTGAGTAATTGGTCAAAATTTACACTTTCGGATGAGCCATTTCGGATCATTCCATATTCTCTAAACTAAAGTATAATTATAAGTTTATACCTATAATTTTCTTTAATAGTTGTAGTTGTACTCTTTTTTTTTTTTTGAAGCATAGTTGTACTTTGTTGCACTGAATCATAAAATAACTCATTTTTTTATTTTACAAACTCCTCTTTTTAATTATTACTATTTTTTTAGGAATGGGAAACGGTTTTGTTGGAGATCAGTTCTTTCTGGAGAAACGTATTCCATTGTTACCAACTTTGGCAGCAAGACAGGATGCATTCAATATTTATTTTGAATGGGATAATGATTTTGGAGTTCCAGGAGCATTTTACATTAAAAATTATATGCAAGCTGAGTTTTACCTTGTGAGTTTAACTCTCGATGACATTCCTGGTCACGACTCCATTACATTTCTTTGCAACTCATGGGTTTACAATGCAAAACAATATCGCAAGGACCGAATTTTCTTTGCCAATAAGGTAGTAACTACTAATAAATAATTAAGCTATTTATTTATATTTCATTATTATCATGTGTAACCAATGCAATTTTTAGTTTATTTTCTTTCATTTATAAATACAACTTTTCAATGTTCTCTTTATGTTGCAGCCATACCTTCCAAATGAAATGCCACAAGCACTAGTTAATTATAGAGATCAAGAATTGGATACTCTAAGGGGAGATGGAACAGGAAAGCGTGAGGAATGGGATAGAATCTATGATTATGATGTTTACAATGACTTGGGGAATCCAGATAAAAGTCGAAACCTTGCTCGTCCAATTCTCGGAGGGTCTAAAAAATTTCCTTATCCTCGCAGGGGAAGAACAGGCAGAAAGCCAACTAAAACCGGTTAGTCAGTTAGTTAGTTAGTGTCCTATTCAAATTCTACCTTTCTTTCTACTTTTTCTTAGTAATATATAATTGATAAATTTTTACTATTGAACATATATATCATTGAAACTATTATTGTTAATTTATAGATCCTGCAAGCGAGAGACCAGCGCCTGATACTACCTATGTTCCAAGGGATGAAGTGTTTGGTCACTTGAAGCAAGCAGACTTCATCGGATTTGGATTGAAAGGTTTAAATCAAAATGTGATACCTCAATTTCGCAATTTCTTTGACATCGACAAAGAGTTTGACAATTTTGAAGAAGTACGTAGCATATTTGAAGGAGGAATTAAGCTGCCTACGGATCTCATAAGCGCCATTAGCCCCATAGCAGTGGTAAAGGAACTCTTCCGAACTGATGGTGAACAATTCCTTAAGTATCCAACTCCACATATCATTCAAGGTGTGTTAATCTAATTAGGTTGAATAGTACTTTTGGCGCGAGTAGGTTTTTTGAATGAAGTTATACACTTAAACAAATGGGAGTAATTATTTCTAATTTCTTTATTATTATTTAATATTTATAGTTGATAAGTCTGCATGGATGACTGACGAAGAATTTGCAAGAGAAATGATTGCTGGTGTAAATCCATGCGTGATTCAAAGACTTCATGTAAGATAAAACAAAAAGTAGCAAGTAATTAATTGTTAATTTGTCATCCTTTCCCCGTGATATTTTTTGATTAATTAATGAATGAATGACAGGAGTTTCCACCACAAAGCAAGCTAGATCCCAATCTCTATGGAGATCAAACTAGTACAATAACAAAACAACACTTGGAAATTAACATGGATGGACTCTCAGTAGAAAAGGTAAGTATATGTGTATTGTATCAAATGAATCACAAAAGGCATTTTGAAGTAGTAATGGTTCAAATTCACATTATATATATGTGTAATTGATTTATTCAAACTTCTTGAATTTGTTTTCATGTACTTGTGGAACAGGCAATTCAAGATGAGAGGTTATTCATTTTAGATTACCATGATGCGTTCTTGCCATACTTGAAGGTGATAAACAAACCGGTTCCAAAGTCTTATGCAACAAGGACAATCTTATTCTTGAAAGATGATGGCACTTTAAAGCCATTGGCCATTGAACTAAGTTTGTCACATCCTGATGGAGAAAAATTTGGAGCTGTGAGTAAAGTGATGTTGCCTCCAGATGAAGAACCTGGTGTTAAAAAAACAATTTGGCAATTGGCCAAGGCTTATGTAGTTGTAAATGATGCCTGCTATCACCAACTCATGAGTCACTGGTATATATATATGCATGACTTAATCATTTAGTAGTACAATTACTTGTAATATAATGCAACACACATAACTAATGCATGTTTTATATTGCAGGTTGAATACTCATTGCGCCATTGAGCCATTCATCATAGCTACAAATAGGTGTCTCAGCGTAGTTCATCCTATTCATAAGCTTCTACAACCTCATTATCGTGATACAATGAATATCAATGCACTTGCTCGAAGTTCACTGATCAGTGCAGGTGGCATTATAGAGCAGGCATTTTTGCCGGGAGAATATGCTGTTGAGATGTCTTCTGTGGTTTACAAGGATTGGGTTTTTCCTGACCAAGCATTGCCTGCTGATCTTATCAAGAGGTTATTTATTTACATATACTAGTATTTAATTATTATCTCAGTTTTTGTGCCTGCTAAGCATAAAAGTGATTTGAATGACAAATTTGATGCTAGAATTATTTTCTCTAAAGTAAAGTCGAACAATCAAATATGCGTCAAAATAATCAAATTTTATGATTCTAAATCCAAACATACACTTACAAGTTTCATCCTTTTGCTTCATTTAGAGGATTGGCTGTTCAAGATCCCAGCGCTCCCCATGGACTTCGCCTTGTGATAAAAGACTACCCCTATGCTGTTGATGGATTAGAGGTATGGGACGCTATTAAAACATGGGTCAAAGACTATGTGATCTTGTACTACAAGACAGATGCGGAAATTCAAAGTGATCCTGAGCTCCAAGAATTTTGGAAAGAAGCTGTAGAGATTGGTCATGGTGATCATAAAAATAAGCCTTGGTGGCCTAAGATGGATTCGATTGATGAGTTGGTGGAATCCTGCTCTATTATTATATGGCTTGCTTCTGCCTTCCATGCAGCTGTCAATTTTGGACAATATCCTTACGGAGGTTTAATCTTGAATCGACCAACTATGACAAGGAGGTTACTTCCTGAAAAGGGAACCAAGGAGTATGACGAGATGGTAAATAATGACCAAAGGGCTTATTTGAGGACTATCACACCAAAGGCCGAGGCCATGATTGACCTTACTGTGATAGAGATATTGTCAAGGCATGCTTCTGATGAAGTTTATCTTGGGACAAGAGAGAATAAAGAGTGGACATCTGATGAAAGGGCAATAACAGCCTTCAGACGGTTTGGAAACAAGATGGCAGAAATTGAGGAAAAAATTGAACGCAAAAACAATGATCCAGATTTACTAAACCGGCTTGGTCCAGCTAAGGTGCCATACACTTTGCTTTGTGCTACCAGTAAGGAAGGCTTGACTAACAGAGGGATCCCAAACAGTGTCTCTATCTAAGGAACTACTTAAGCCATGTGTGTCTTTACTAGTATTGTTGTTGCTCCTTTCAATAAAATACATAGATTAGACTGATCTTCTCTATGTACAAGTATCTTTTGTTTGTTCAAATATTGTATTTCGGTGTTATAGCTAGTCTCTGGTGTTCTTATATATGTTGTACTTTCAAATAACACATGCACAGATTAACATTAGTTTATTTATGCATGAATGTTCATTGTATGTTTTATGAAATAAAAAGTGCAATTATCTGATCCATTTGTTTTACTAAAGTTTATTAGTTTCCTCTCAATATTAATAAATCAACATCTAGTACCCACCCACAATATATATTAACAATGGTATAAACTGATACCAAAAGAAGATGACAAAACTTCATTGTTGAGTGGAGAGAAAAAGCTTAAGCTTGAAGATAACAAAATGAAAGGGAAAAGATTTTGTATTATTGATACAATGTGTTATGCAAAGTACATTAGAGTAGTTTATATAGATGATGTAGTGACTAGTTCATCTAACAAACTGTAACTAACTTTCAGTTTAGCATAACTAACTAACTAACTTGTTTTAACAAGTTAACTAACCTTTTACAAAATAAGCTAATTAACCTATACAAATTAGTTCTATATCTTGTCATATATATATAGAAGATCATGTAATTACATAAAATGTATCGTTGTTTAAGAATGAAAACAATATAGAAAGCAAGCAAAATCTAAGCATTTTTAATCAAGATAATCCTTAATTATTGCAAGCAATGAAATAAGGTAAAATAGATACGAGCAGCACAATTGCATGAAATAAAAAATTGACAGATAACTTATCAGAATGTAAATCATATACAAATTAAATTTCATGTCATAAAGAAATTAAGAGGAGAGGAAGGTACATTCAATAAGCCACCACGGCAGCACCTGCAGCTGCTCGCTTGCCACTAACTTATAAACCAATCATACATGTTAAGAAATGTTTAATGTTGATGGTACAACAAGTTCTTCTAGCTACAGACATAAATTAGAGACCCTTTACATCAATGGAAATGCAAATTCTAAAATAAATAGGAGATGGAATTTCTACAAACATATCATGTGCACAACTAAATATATGAATCTGCAGCAACGTAAATGGCAAGAAATAAACGGGCAGAGTGGCGCACGCGCATGGCAACATAGAGGTTGCTAAATTGGTGGGTAGCCACGTGGATGTGGCTGTTTCTGATCACCTCTCTTAGGGCCGGCCCAACGTAATATGAGGCCTAAAGCTAACATTAAAATGAGGCCTAACAAAAAATATGACATTTTTTAGTTAAAAAATGTAAGAAAGAACAACATAAAATTTTTATATTTTTTTGTAGATAGACGAAATGACATAATCATTATAAACTTACGCACACAAGGTAGAGGATCTGACGTACTAATCCTGGTCATGACGTCTGACCTAACAAATTCGGCATTTTTTACCAGTGAACTAGAGTTTGTGGAGACAACATAAAAGTTATATGTTATTAAAAGATGAACTAAAAAAGTTAAAAATGTATCAAGTATATATGTATTAAAACAAAAATATATTATTTATAAAAAATAATTAACGTAAAATAGTGCTATAATATGAGTGAGCGAAAAAAAAAATATAACTTTTATTGTATAATATTTGTTTTATCCATTTTAGTTTAATTTACTTGTTTCAATTTCATAATATATCTATAATTTTTTACTTTTTTTTTACGCAATATCTTTAATATTTAAACTTATCTAAATTCCATTTCAATATTTATGTTGTATGTTATTAAATTTAAATAAAATTTGGAGGAAAAAACTTTACAGAATAAATTTAGATAAAAAAATCCAATACAAATTTGTAGTTATTTTTGTATTCCCTATTTATATCATTGTATAGATAATAATTTTTGTTTGAACATCATATATATATATATATATATATATATATACTATGCTATAATATAAAAAGAGCATTTATAAAATATAAGGAACAGAAAAATAAAACAATTACCGGATTTGCTGCTTAAGGGAATCGATCCTCTCAACCTCACAGCAAAAACTCACACGTGTAACCAACTGTGCTACAAGGTCCTTTCAGGTTAAATACTGAGGCCTAACTTATATATCTTGATAATATATAATTTTATTTTGAAGCCTAAAATCCTTCAAAAAAAATTATATTTTATGGGGGCCTAAAGCCCTAACTTGGGTAGCTTTGGGCTTGGGCCGGCCCTGCTCTCTCTCTCAATATTGTCGATTGCTTTGTCATGTTTTACGGGAACTGCTCAAGGTTTGAAGGACTTGCAATGCAAGTGTCCAAGGCAAGGGAGAGGTTCTCCCAAGTTACCTAACTCAGTTAAGTGAGTCAAATACAATAAGGACCCGTTTGGTGAGCAGAATTAAGTGAGTTAATTTAGTATTTGGTGATACCGGAGTATATGATAAGTTAATCGTCAAACTTATCATATTTTATCTCTCTAGGGGTTGATTGATTAATATTAGTTCTGTTTGCCACTTCAAAAAAACATGTGAGCAATAAGCTGCGATGATTAATCGAAGACGACCAAACATGGCCCAAAGTCTATCACCACAAGAGTAACAACAACCAATGGAAAGCCGTAAGCCAAAATTTACCTTTTGAGAGAGGTTTCACATTGAACTAACAAACACTATTCATAGTTGAAGTTTGCCCCTTTGATATTGATCGATCAATTTCCTCATCACATAGGTCTATCAATATTTATGTTAATACAAACAAAAAGTCAAAAATCGTTTTTTGGCACAGCACAATATCTCCACCATTCTTTTTTTTCTTCTGCGGATAAGGGATAGGGTGGTGCTTAGGCATCTCTTATATTATGAATTTGTTACATTTTGATATTTTTAACTCTAATTTTTTTTCTAGCTTATTTTCTCTCTCATTTTACCCTAACATTAATTTAAATAAAATATTAAAAAATATCTCACAAAGAATCGAACTCACAATTTTTAACTAACATATATTTATTATTATTAGCTTTCTACTACTATTATTTTTATTTTTATTTTGATAAGGAGCTTCCTACTACTACTAATATTGTTATTATTATTAATTCAAATGAAATGTTAAAAAATACCTCACCAACAATCAAACCTACAACCTTTAATTCACCATGTTAAATATTTATTATTATTATTATCTTCCTATTATTATTATTATTATTATTATTATTATTATTATTAATATTCTTATTATTATATCTCTTATATTCTAAACTTGCTGCGAAATGCTAACCCTAAATCTATTTTTTTTCCCTCTCATTTTTCCTCTCTTTTTCATGTGGTCCATTATATTAAATTTTTTTTTTTGTCTAGCATGGGAATCGAACCCGCATCCTTTTAATTTTTTCTTTTGCGATGTCTATATTATAATAAGAGTCATGAACAATCTTTTAAGCATGTTGGGATATATATTTTGTCGACAGTGTTTTTACATTGTCAGTTGTATGTTGCAACTTCATAAGTTATTTAAAGAGAATGATTAAAGATATTGATTATCAACGAAGACAGTGAAAATACGAATAAAACTTCCAATGTAGTCTACAAAGAAGTATTTCGTAATATACCATAATTTTTGTTGTATGAACATTTATCCAAATTTATTGTCGAACTAATATTTAATGGTACTCGACTTTTTTATATACGTTTTAATGTTACAAAATTTATAGCTTACACTAGCGGGTCAGGCAGGCGCGTAACTTATGTCCAAAAACATAAAGATATGTCTTATGTTATAGTGAGTTTGTTAATAAAAGATTTTTGCTGCTAAAAAAAAAGATGTAACTTATGTTATGACGAGTTTGTTAATAAAAGATTTTTGTTGGTACAAAAAAAAATCAAATCAATGTAAGTAATCATGAGGGGTATAATGGGCATATGAAAAATTCATCCCAAACTCCCCTATCCCCTTTATATATTGTATAGATTTATCCAAAATTTCATATTACGGCTGTGCACGGGTCGAAGTTCTAGTATGTAGTCAAAAGTAGGGATCGTGATTGTGGATTTTGATTATTTCTATTTAAGTTTTCTATTGTTTTATAGGTTTTTTTAACATACGCAACATCACACATGATAAGGAGCAATTAATACTCCACTTTTTATGGTGTTTTAGTTATTAATTTGTTTTTCCTTTCTCTTTTATCCGTTAACATTTAGGTATTTCACTTTTTCTCTTCTTTCATGGACTTCTTCATCGCTGGAACATCACCGACCACCGCCACCTCCATCACCGACGACCACCACCTCCATCTCACCACCACCATTAATTTCATGCTTACCATTGTCTTTCCTTCATCATTATAGATTCACCGGCGACGATGCCGGTCTCTCGCCGGAGTTGTTAGCAGTTAAACTTGATCTTAGACTTGTTTGGAGTCTTGAATTCAAGAAAGTGGGGTGAACATAAATAACATGGGTGCAATTGAGATTCTAAAGAAAAGTTCAGCAACAATCGTCCATTCAATTTCATGTTCATGTTTCATATCTTATCTAAGTTGTTGGTTGATGAGTTAGGGATTATAGTTTATTTCTTAGTTTTTTGTGAGTTATTTTTTCTCATCCGCTGCTAAAAAATCAAGTTTTTTGGGGGTGAGATGATGAAAAAGAGATAGAGATTTCACTTCTTCAGTGAGAAAGAGAGAGAAAAAAGAGTTTGGAGTGAAGAGAGAGAATATCATGCATTAATAAAATTTAGAAAAATTATAAAAAGTGGAGCATTAATTGTTCCTTATCCTGTGCAATGTACGTTGCACACGTTAGAAAAACTTTTTTTTATATTTAAACAAAAATTTATTAAAAAAGAAAAAATGTTGCATATTTATGTGTATACATATTTTTTTGTATTAGTCTTCTGTTTTTTTATAATTGTCCGTTTCGAATAGTAACAACAAATTAAGAAATTGTATTTTTGCATCTTATTTTTCTATTATACCCTAATTTTAATTCACCAATAAATGCTTATTTTTTTTTGCACGCACTTTCTCTTTCCAATAAACTTAATATATTATGTAAAAAACAAACAAAATATATTTAATATGTTATGTACCAAAAAAATTTTAAAAAAAAACTTTAGTTTTCCAAATATATAGCATTAGTTAGTTTTATTGAAAAAGATAAGAGTAATTGGCAAATGGTACAATTGACAAATCGTATCCTTAAAACACTAAATGGACAATTAATTAGAAACGCTAAATCTGAGAAAACTGTACAATTAAAAAAAAGAACGAAGGGAGTAATTTTCTGATAAATTTGCATGTATAAGTTTTTTTTTTTTTGTGTATTTATATATGATGTAAAAATATAAGTGTTCTAAATGTTTGCCTAAATGCAACAAAAATTGTACAAAAATATGCCTTTATGAACTGCCAAAATGAGAATATATATATATATATATATATATATATATATATATATATATATATATATATATATATTAAGAGAGTTGAAATAAAATACAAATGATACTCAACCTAATGAGAATAGCTAAGTACAAGTAGTATTTTACCAATACAAACTAACACCTACAAGGGAGAAACAATTTCCTAAAACACGACGATCCCAACCATTACTTAACTATACAATGTAAAGGATTTACATTTCATTCAAAAAATAAACAAGGAGAGAGAGGTTTCTTTGCCAAAACGACTTCCAAGAAATATATTTGATTCTCTCAACCGCTACAGTAATATCTTGAGCTTTATAAATAAAAATTGTATCATTCCTTATTTGCTAAATCATTGCTTGCCAAAGCATGACTACTCCTTTGAGAGTTTTCTCGCAATGTTAGAATTTTCCTAGTAATTTTTTTAAGTACTAAAAATATTGAGTGCTTATTGTTGGAACAAAATGAGTTTGATTTATAAAACACCCTAAGTTTTGATGATAACAAAGTATTAAATGGACAATTGGGATTACTAATTATTGATCTAGTGTGCAGGAACAAAGTAAAAATTGAAACACTAAGATCATCATTTTGAGCTTCTGAAGACCACATTCTGAACGTTAAGACTCTGAACTATAAAACCTTCAGAGCCTTTGAACCAAGTCCTTCAGACGCCAAAAGATTACATGTCCAGAAGCTTGCGTAATTCAGTCAGAAGACAACGAAACATCATTACAAGCTTCTAGTGACATTCTCTGAAGATTGACAGCTCATGGCTAATGAAATAGTACATCATCCTTATCTTCAAATGGAGCGTATAGTACTCTGTACTATTGTTTACTCAAAATGCTGAAGCGCCATTTGAAAAAGGACGGAGTAGTGGAATTGGTTTACTCCTTTTGGAAACCACGATCATTTCCATATCAGCAAATTGCAAATGTACTATCAAGTATCAACGGTCTTATCTCAACGTCTCAATCCATTGAAGTATATATAGAAGACTTATCTCTTGAGAGAAAAAAATTGAAATGCTGAAGCACTGAACGTTTGAACAATTACACTTTGAGAGCAATTTGAATTTCAAGCCATAGAACTGTTCATTCTTTGTAACTCTAAGCTACAATATCTTTTGATATTATTTAGACTCTGAGCCTAATTCTTTGTATTCGCTTAGAAACTTTCAGTCCTACTTAATTTGTATTAAGTTAGTTTTGAAGTCTCTTGTCTTGTGCGACTTAAGCAAGTGTAAAGTCTCATGCTGTGTGTTCTGGAGCAAGCGTATAATCTTGTGTGATTATAGTGAAATCCCTTGAAAGTGCAAGGGGACTGGACTACTCTCGGTTTGTGAGAGGAACCAGTATAAATTTGTATGTGCACTCTTCTTTCTCTCTCTCTCTCTGTTTATTTGTGCATTGTGTTTATCTAGCTTTCTCATATCTGCTGCATTTACTCTTACAAAAGTTAGAAAAGTTTTAACTTTTAAAAACACAATTCAACCCCCCCCCCCCCCCCCCCGCCCTTCTTGTGTTTTTGACACCTTCAATTGGTATCTAGAGCTCCGGTTCTGTTGCTAATCACCTAACAGTGAGACAGTAAAAGATCTGAAAAACACTTCATGTCTGTAGAGCCTACCAACACCAATACTGATCTCTCTCAAGTTGCTTATAACTACGACAACATGACTTCTACATCCAAACATGATTCAAGCAACAAGAAAGTACCAGTATTTAGTGGAGATGCTTTGAGATTTGAATGGTGGAAGGACAACATTTATCACTACATAAATGAAATTGATGATGAGCTATGGGATCTAATAGAAGAAGGAGTTTATATTGATGGAATAGGTCCTGATGGCAAAATCTCTCTAGCTCAGAAGAGGGTTTTATCTACTGCTGATAAGAAGATCTTTTTCAAACACAATAAAGTGAAGAACATCATGATGTCTGCTATTTCACATGATGAATATACCAAAATAATGGATAGATCTATAGCTAAGGCTATGTACGATTCTTTATGTGCAACATATGATGGGAATAGACAAGTTCAGAACGCAAAAGCAAGACTTCTAGTTCAACAGTATGAACTCTTCTCTATGAAGCCTGATGAAGACATTGAGACTATGTTTTCAAGGTTTCAGACTCTGGTGTCCAACCTTAGGGTTCTGAAGAAGAGTTATACCACCTCTGATCATGTATGGTAGATTCTTAATAGTCTAACTGATAAGTGGAGACCTAAGGTCACAACTATTGAGGAGGCTAAGGATTTAGAAAGCATCAGTCTTGAGTCGCTCATCAGCAATCTCAAGAGCCATGAGTTGGTATTGAATGCTGATGTGGCCAAGAAGAAAGAAAGGTCAGTGGCTTTGTCATCAACCAAGAAATCTTCTAAAGCACTCAAGGCTAAAGCTGCTGAATCTGATGGAGAATCTTCCCTAGATGACCAAGAGGATGAACAAGAGGATGATGAATTTGCAATGTTTACAAGAAACTTTCAGAAATGGGCAAAGATGAACAATAAAAACTTCAAAGGTAACAACTCCAGTAAAGAAGAAAAGAGCTGCTTCAAATGCAAGAAACCGGGACACCTTATTGCTGAATGTCCTGAAGCATCATCAAAGGATAAGAATAAAAAGTCAAGTAGCAAGAAGGAATGCTACAAAAGAAGATTCAAGAAAAGCTTAATGGCAACATTTGAAAATCTGGAAACGTCTTCTGATGATGATGATGAAGAAGAAAATGTGGCTCTGATGGCAAATACTGATTCTAATAGTGACTCTGAACAAGACTCAGACTCTGAAGGATCAGACGCTGAAGAGTCAGAACATGTATTTCTAAACTATTCCAAAGAACAACTTATAACTTACCTAGGAATGTCTTTGAGCAAATTTGCTAAATCATCTTCTGAAATAAAACTTTTGAAAACACAGAAAAATGACTTAGCAAAGAAAGTTGATCATCTTCAAACTCTTTATAAAAATTCTTTGATCAAAATTCAAGAGCTTGAAAATGGTTGCGCCAAATGTAACAAACCTAGTGATAAGCATGAAGTTGCTCTTCAAGAGTTTGTTCATCAGAATGTAAATAAAAGTAAAGTTGCTTCTATGATTTATAGCGTTTGTAAAAATAGAGGTGAAGGAATTGGTTATTCATATGGTAGAACTTATGGAAAACCAAATTCTTCTGTTTGTTTAAAGAAAACCCCTGATAATCTTTATTCTACTTTTGTACCAATGAAAAACAAAGGCAAAGCAGTGGTTGTATCAGAATCTAAAGGAACCTTTGGGGTCTGCAAAACAAACTCTGAAGTCAATTCAGAGGCTGTAGTTCATAATCCCAAGGTGAGTGACTCGGAACCTAAAGTTTCAGAATCTGAGATTATCAAGTCTAAGACTCTAGAAACTCTGGGACTCAGAAGCTCAACCAATAAGAGTCTGAAACAAACCAAGCTGATGATCAATAATCAAAGTAAAACTCTGGTATGCAAAGCTAATCCTAGATTAGAAGAGCACTCTAAGTCTTATAATGATTATAAATCAAAGCCTAAGATTCAAAAACAATGGACTAGGAAAACTTTTTTTCAAAGACCAAATTTTCAAAGAAAATTCTTTACAAGTCCAAAAAGTTTTTCAAAAGTACAAATCAGAAACAAGGATTATAGAACTAACCCACCTGGACTCAGAAAGCAATGGGTACCAAAGTGTAAAATTGTCTACCATTCAGATCTTCCTTGTAGGAAAAACTATTTCAAATCAGATGAACGGAAGCTTGTGATCAGCAATGGAAGAAAAACTTATGTTCCTAAACATTACTTTACTTCCAAAACTGCTGACTTGAAGAAAACAAATGAGTATTGGAAAGAGCTACACAATGAGTGTGGAGAGTATTACTACAATGATTGACCTTAATTTATTCTACAGCAATCCAGTCTGAAAGAAAACAGTAATAATTCATGGTATCTGGATAGTGGATGTTCAAGGCACATGACTGGTAATAAGAAGATGTTCACATCTCTAAAACTTGAAGATGGTGGAACAGTTGGATTTGGAGGTAATTAGAAAGGGAAAATCAAAGGTACAGGTAATGTAGGTAATTCCTCCCTTTTAATTAAAAATGTATGGTATGTTGTGGACTTAAACACAATCTATTTAGCATAAGTCAATTTTGTGACAATGGGTTTGTGGTAACGTTTAATAAGGATTCATGTATTGTAATCAAAGATTCTGACCAATCCATAGTATTCAAAGGAAAGAGGATAGGCAACGTTTATAAAATTAATCTATCTGATTTGGCAGAACAAGAGGTTAAATGTTTATTGACTCTAAGTGAAGAGAAGTGGGTATGGCATAAGAGATTAGGTCATGCTAACTGGAGGTTAATCTCTAAGCTTAGAAAACTTGATCTTGTTAGAGGCCTGCCTAAACTAAACTATCACTCAGATGCATTATGCGGTTCTTGCCAAAAAGGGAAGATTGTAAAAACTTCTTTTAAACCAAAACATGTTGTCTCTACTTCTAAACCTTTAGAATTGCTTCACATTGATCTCTTTGGTCCTGTTAGTACAGCCTCTATCAATGGAAAGAAATATGGATTAGTCATAGTTGATGATTACAATAGATGGACCTGGGTTAAATTTCTTAGAAATAAGGATGATGCATATGATGTGTTTAGCAGTTTCTGCACTCAAATACAAAAAGAAAAGAACTTACATATTTTAAAAGTTAGAAGTGATCATGGTGGTGAATTTGAAAATGAACTGTTTGAAAATTTTTGTGAAAAATATGGCATCTTACATGAGTTTTCTTCTCCTAGAACTCCACAACAAAATGGAGTTGTAGAAAGAAAGAATAAAACTCTGCAAGAAATGGCCAGAACCATGATGCATGAGACTAACATAGCAAAATATTTGTGGGCAGAGGCTATAAACACAACATGTTATGTTAAAAATAGAATCTATATATGACCTATATTGAATAAAACTGCATATGAATTATTTAAAGGAAAGAAACCCAATGTAACTTATTTTCATCAATTTGGTTGTACTTGTTACATTCTGAATACTAAAGTTCATCTAAAGAAATTTGATGCTAAAGCTTATAAGGGTATCTTTATTGGATACTCTGAACGCTCAAAAGCATACATAGTGTATAATTTTGAAACTCACACAGTTGAAGAAACTATGCACATCAAATTTGATGACAAACAGCCTGACATAGTGTTAGAGCCAGTTGAGAACTTTTCACACTTACAACTATCAGAGGATGACGACTCATAACCTGAAGACACATCGGAATCTCCTCAATCAAACTCAGAAGCAGTTAATTCAACTCATGAACCTTTGGACTCTGAAGACCTTTCAGCACCTGAACATGTCATTACTAGTCCAAGCAGAGTTGAACAACCAAAACATACTTTCAAATACAAATCATCGCATCCTGAAGAGCTAATATTGGGAAACAAAGACAGTCCAAGAAAGACAAGATCAAGCTTCAGAAATGAAGACTCACTATTTGGATTGATATCTTTGGTAGAACCAAGTATTATAGATGAAGCACTAGCTGATGATGCATGGATTGTTGCTATGCAAGAAGAACTCAATCAATTTGAAAGGAATGAAGTATGGCGTTTAGTACCCAAACCTTCCCACAAGAACATTATTGGAACAAAATGGGTATACAAAAACAAGCTCAATGAACAAGGGGAAGTTGTTCGCAACAAGGCAAGATTAGTAGCTCAAGGGTATAGTCAACAAGAAGGGATTGACTACACAAAAACCTTTTCCCCAGTTGCTAGACTTGAGGCAATTAGGTTACTTCTTTCTTACGCTGCTCATCATAATATTATTTTGTATCAAATGGATGTTAAAAGTGCATTTTTAAATGGTTATATTACTGAAGAAGTATATGTCAAACAACCTCCTGGTTTTGAGGATTCTACAAATCCTGAACATGTTTTTAAATTAAAGAAATCACTTTATGGTCTGAAACAAGCTCCCAGAGCTTGGTATGAAAGACTAAGTAATTTCTTATTAGAAAAAGGTTTTCAAAAAGGTCAAGTTGACAATACTCTTTTTAGCAAATCATTCAAAAATGACATTTTAATTATTCAAATCTATATTGATGATATTATTTTTGGTTCTGCTAATCCATCCTTGTGCAACGAATTCTCTCAAGTTATGCAGGATGAATTTGAAATGAGCATAATGGGAGAGCTGAAATTCTTTCTAGGAATTCAAATCAGTCAGAACAAAATGGAACATTGATAACACCGGAAAATGCACTATTTATTTAATATTATTTGTCTTAATATTTTAATATTTTCTCTAAATTATTGTGTTATCAATAAAATAATTATTACATTTTATGAAAATACAGATGCAGCCGAAATTTAGCAAAACATGAGTTTTATGGGATTAGAAGTCAAAAGAATGGCCAAAACACAAGTGCATGGCGCCTGCCATGGCACTTGTGCCCAACGTCACACAAACAACACATGGCGCCAGCCATGGTTCATGTGGCACCCGCCACATTACACACATAATACATGGCGCCAGCCATGATTTCTGTGGCCCCGGTCATGGAAATTCAAAGTCACGTGGGAATAAAGCTAACAACAACTCATGGCGTCAATCAAGGAAAACATGGCCCCCACCGCACAAACCACTTTCACTATTATTTAGGGAACGTGGCGTTGGTCATGTGATTTGTGGCACCCGCCACAAACTATTTTCACGGGTACATATCAGTTCCGTATTTTCCTCACCATGATCTATCAGATATCAACGGAAGTTCCTAAACGTGGGGAAAAAGTAACTCTATTTCCAGCCTATAAATAGATCTTGTACTCAGTGTATTTTTTTTAGGGGGGACGCATTATTTGAGATTTTAAGCGATTGTTATTCTGGTGTTTTTGCTTTCATTCCAGTTGCTCTCTGTAAGTTACATTCAACTATTATATTATATTTTATTCAGTTCTATTTTATTTCATATCTGCTTATTTATTTTGAAGCTGTTTATTATTTCAGTACGTTTGAATCATTAATTTTAATTTTATATTCTGTACCATATACTGTCTCGTACAGTACATGGTACCTTGTTTGTTTACTTTATTTTCTTTTTAAGTTATTCAACGTACCTGTTTTGCTACTACTCTACTTGTTTTATTAATTGGTTCCAATATTTATTATACAGTCCTGTTTCGGATTCAGTTTTTATTTATTTATTTATTTATTATCTGATATGTTCTTAATTAAATTAATTGCTATCTGTTTAAGCATGATATTTTCAATTGCAATTATGTCGAACTAATTTAGTAATAACTGGGATGTGAGAAAGAAGTTGATATGGGTTTGGTAATTAAATTGCAAACTTTATTTTCAAACAAACTAGTTTTCTGTTACAGTTTTTAATTAAACGATAGACTATAATTTTGCACGAAAGTGAAAATTAACTAAAGTGTAAGTCAACAGCACGAGATTGTGAGATTTATACTAGATAGTAAAAACTGGACATTAATTTTAAACACCGCGACAGCTCTTTAAAATTAATTAAACTATATTAGTTTTCAAAAAGTATTTTTATAAGTAAATGCGAGAGCGAGAGTGAAACATTTATTTTATATCTATATGATATTACTCAATAGCGCGAGAGTGTGAGACACGTATCTTTAAATCAATATCAATTTGTTAAAAAAGTGACATTATTTCTAAATGCAATTTAATTACCGAACCCATCGAAGCGACTAATAGTAACATTCCAGTTTAGTTAAATCTAATTATTTAAATCAAATTTATTATTTAAAGCCCCTTTCCAACTATTATTTAGCCTTAGATTTACATAGTCACATTAGATAACGATAAGCTCGACTTTTGGTCTCTGTGGGATCGATAATCTTTTATAACTACACAATACGTCTGTGCACTTGCAGAAATATCGCATCAAGTTTTTGGCGCCGCTGTCGAGGACCAATTAAGTCGATATCGTAACTCCAGTGTTGCACCGTATAGACTAAGGCACTTTTATTTTATTTTTATATATATAATCTTAGGTGAATGGATTACCCATATTTTCTCTACAACTACCACTCTCAATATTTCGAGGAACCACAAGATTCCCATAAATCCGGCCTCGAAATATTAATGGAGGATTACAATGCGACACTAACTTACTCCTGCCCAAATTACCTCTACAACTACCAATCTCAACATTTTGAAGAACCCCAAGAATCCCATAATTTTGACTTCGAAACATTAATGGAGGATTTCGATGCGACGTTAACTCACTCTAGACTAGAATCTATGATAGAGCACTTTGTAGAGATACAAAATGTCCAAAATGAAACCCTTAGGCAGCTGAACGATGCGGTTGAGTCCCTCGTGACTCACAACATGACATTGGAGACTCAAATCTCCTTGTTTGAACAAAAACCTCTAGGACCCTTCCTTGAGGAGCATGTGGATGTTGTAACAACCAGTAGAGAAAAACAAATTGAAAATCCTAAGGAGAGTGATGATGAGGTTGAAGAGAGTAATAATGAGGTTGATGAAAGTTCTGGTGAGCAAAGAGTAGAGATTGAGAAAAATCTACCGACACCACCCGAAAGGGAGATTGTCAGAGAGGTAGAGGATGAAGCACCTTATGTTCTTCCTACTCCCTACAACCCACCGATCCCTTTACCCCACGGGTTTGTGAAAGCTGAGGTAGACTCCCAATCGAAAAGGTGTATAGAGGTATTGAAAAAAATCTACACTGATGCACCTTTGTTTGAGGTCCTGCATAAAAAGAGAAAATTAGAGGACCATGGAACTAGGGAAATCATTGGTGTTAAGAAGGGGAGAATAGCCTTTGAAGTGGTGGATGAAAGAACTGAACCCAAACCTGAAAAGTTGATACTCAGGATTGAGCCAGAACCACCAACACACGTTCAGAAGCATGAACCACACCACAAAATGAAGAAAAGAAAAGGTGAGGGATATAGGAGATGGCTTGATAAGTGGCCATGGAAACTTAAGTTTATTAAAAGTTTGATCGGGAGTCATTCTCGAAAGAACCATTATGAGTACTTACACTCATGAGTCGTCGAGCTACCGACTTTAAACAAAGCGCTGCGTGGGAGGCAACCCACGAGTTTTCAATTTAATATTTTTTGTTTTCATTTGGTTATCAGCAAATAAAGAGATTGATGGCTTTGCACCGATAAGCTGCATATAGGCGTGAATCTCCAGGTTTCCCGCTCCAATCCTTAACACGAGTCGCAACAGTGAGGACACTGTTGTATTTAAGTTGAGGGGAGGACTTTATTTCTTTTATTTACCTTTCAGTATTAATTTCACTTTTCTAGTTTAGTTTTCCTTTTCGCAAATAAATTTTTTCGGTGTATTTTTAATTTTTCCAAAATCTTGAGCCATAAAAAAAAATTTGAGAGCAAAATAATTTAAATTCCTGAGTCACAGACATAATTAAGACTGAATTTTCAAACTAAGTGTATTTTTCGTACCAGCTATATCATTTTAATACCTTAAATTTCTTAATTATGTAGACCAATTTGGATATTTGCTAGAAACTGAACTTAAATTTCTTGACACTTTACTAGTCCTTGAGTAAGCCCATAGGTAGTCGGCACCATCTATGATCACTATCTAAGTAGTTGAGTTGACGAATATAAGTGAATGACTTTGAATGAAAAATGAAAATCAAGGATGTATAAATCTGAAAAGGGACTACGCACTCTAAGTCAGATGACCCTCACCCGGTCATTTAGCCCAAATGCGAAATACCTCAAAGATATAAAATATCCTATAACAAAAAGTAAGAGAAGAGAAAAAATAAATGATATGAAAATGAATCGGGTCATAATCACTAACAGGCTCACTACCATGTGTGTGTGAGTAGATAACGGGCTTAATGTGATTACCACGGGCTAAAAAAGGATAACGAAAGAAGAAATGAAAGTTAAGTTCAGATATAGTAAAATAATCCGAAACGGTCTATTTAAGGAAGAAATTCATGTTCATTTGTGATTTGTGTTTCCATGATATTTTTGGTACGATAAATAAATTAGTTTCTCTGATTTGGTCGAGATTGAAAATGGACTCTTGGAAAATCTTTTTGTTTTGTTTTCTCTATCACTAAATGATATATCTTTTTGCTTGAGGACAAGCAATGATTCAAGTGTAGGGGAGTTTGATAACACCGGAAAATGCACTATTTATTTAATATTATTTGTCTTAATATTTAATATTTTCTCTAAATTATTGTGTTATCAATAAAATAATTATTACATTTTATGAAAATACAGATGCAGCCGAAATTTAGCAAAACATGAGTTTTATGGGACTAGAAGTCAAAACAATGGCCAAAACACAAGTGCATGGCGCCTGCCATGGCACTTGTGCCCAACGTCACACAAACAACACATGGCGCCAGCCATGGTTCATGTGGCACCCGCCACATTACACACATAATACATGGTGCCATTTGTCTTAATATTTTAATATTTTCTCTAAATTATTGTGTTATTAATAAAATAATTATTACATTTTATGAAAATACAGATGCAGCCGAAATTTAGCAAAACATGAGTTTTATGGGACTAGAAGTCAAAAGAATGGCCAAAACACAAGTGAATGGCGCCTGCCATGGCACTTGTGTCCAACGTCACACAAACAACACATGGCGCCAGCCATGGTTCATGTGGTACCCGCCACATTACACACATAATACATGGCGCCAGCCATGATTTCTGTGGCCCCACCGCACAAACCACTTTCACTATTATTTAGGGAACGTGGCGTTGGTCATGTGATTTGTGGCACCCGCCACAAACTATTTTCACGGGTACATATCAGTTCCGTATTTTCCTCACCATGATCTATCAGATATCAACGGAAGTTCCTAAACGTGGGGAAAAAGTAACTCTATTTCCAACCTATAAATAGATCTTGTACTCAGTGTATTTTTTTTAGGGGGACGCATTATTTGAGATTTTAAGCGATTGTTATTCTGGTGTTTTTGCTTTCATTCCAGTTGCTCTCTGTAAGTTACATTCAACTATTATATTATATTTTATTCAGTTCTATTTTATTTCATATCTGCTTATTTATTTTGAAGCTGTTTATTATTTCAGTACGTTTGAATCATTAATTTTTATTTTATATTCTGTCCCATATACTGTCTCGTACAGTACATGGTACCTTGTTTGTTTACTTTATTTTCTTTTTAAGTTATTCAACGTACCTGTTTTGCTACTACTCTACTTGTTTTATTAATTGGTTCCAATATTAATTATACAGTCCTGTTTCGGATTCAGTTTTTATTTATTTATTTATTTATTATCTGATATGTTCTTAATTAAATTAATTGCTATCTCTTTAAGCATGATATTTTCAATTGCAATTATGTCGAACTAATTTAGTAATAACTGGGATGTGAGAAAGAAGTTGATATGGGTTTTCTAATTAAATTGCAAACTTTATTTTCAAACAAACTAGTTTTCTGTTACAATTTTTAATTAAACGATAGACTATAATTTTGCACGAAAGTGAAAATTAACTAAAGTGTAAGTCAACAGCGCAAGAGTGTGAGATTTATACTAGATAGTAAAAACTGGACATTAATTTTAAACACCGCGACAACTCTTTAAAATTAATTAAACTATATTAGTTTTCAAAAAATATTTTATAAATAAATGCGAGAGCGAGAGTGAAGTATTTATTTTATATTCTATGATATAGTTCAATAGCGCGACAGCGTGAGACCTTCGTGTTTAAACTAATATTGTTTTGTGAAAACTAGATCTTTTTAATTAAATTGAAATTGATTTTCAAAAAGTATTTTTATAAGTAAATGCGAGAGCGAGAGTGAAACATTTATTTTATATCTATATGATATTACTCAATAGCGCGAGAGTGTGAGACACGTATCTTTAAATCAATATCAATTTGTTAAAAAAGTGACATTATTTCTAAATGCAATTTAATTACCGAACCCATCGAAGCGACTAATAGTAACACTCCAGTTTAGTTAAATCTAATTATTTAAATCAAATTTATTTTTCAAAGCCCCTTTCCAACTATTATTTAGCCTTAGATTTACATAGTAACATTAGATAACGATAAGCTCGACTTTTGGTCTCTGTGGGATCGATAATCTTTTATAACTACACGATACGTCTGTGCACTTGCAGAAATATCGCATCAAACATATATTCATCAAACAAAATATACAAAAGAGCTTCTGAAGAAATTCAACATGGAAAACAGCTAGCCAATGTCTACTCCAATGCATCCAACCAGTTAGAGGATTACAAAGTTAATAGTCACAATATTCCATTATTTTGTGATAACACTGCACCTATACAACTTTCTAAAAACCCAATTTTGCATTCCAGAGCTAAGCACATTGAAATTAAACATAATTTTATAAGAGACCTTGTTCAGAAGGGTAGTGTAAATATTCAATTCATTGAAACTGAAAGACAATGGGCTGATATATTTACAAAACCCTTAGCAGTTGAAAGATTTGATTTTATTAAAAAGCATCTGAACATGTCTTTAGTCTCTGAAGAAAACTAGCTCTGAAATCAATTTTGTGGATTTAGCATCTGAACATCTTGTCCTCTGAAAGGATGTCAGAAGCTAAATATTTTTTATATAGCTTCTGAAAGATACCTGAATTGGTAACGATCGGACTCAAAAGTGTTACTGACAAGTGTTTTACACGCGTCAACAACTTTGTTGCTCTTTAAAGCTTTTGGTTGGTTTTGGTAAAGGCAGTTAATGACGAACTTCTCTTAATACAACGATTGTACTCCCTCGTTTTTGTCTAATTCAAAGTTTTCAAAAAATCACTTATTCACATTTACACAAATCACTCTCACAACCAACACTTTTCAATTCTTCTAAACCTCAGAACAATTTCTTTCTCTCCAATTTTAGCAAAACCTTGTTCTAAGCCTCAGAAAAATGGCTAGTTCATCCATACAACATCGGTTTCCAGAAAACATTCCAATTAATATATACTCTGAGGATATTTATCTGAAAGACGCTACTGATCTACGTTTTGAAGATATTCATTTGGTTATGGAAAAACCAGTGGATTTTGAGGCACTTAAAGTCAATGGGCATGATTATAAACATTTGTTTGTTGAACAAGGTTGGGAAAACTACTTCAATATGCTAAATGGTCCTATTTACCCTGATTTAGTTTTTGATTTCTGGAGAAAATGTGATGTATTCACAAGGGCAGATGCTAATGAAGAGCTTCAGAAGTTAATTGATCAGAACCCAATTGTGAACAAGGACAAAACTAGAGTTGAATTCGGTCTGAGAGATTTCAAGGAAACAGAGATAAGGTCAAGTATTGGAGGATTTCCAGTTATCCTTACAAGAAGTAATCTGGCTAAGATGCTGAATCTTTCAAACTCAGGGATGGTCAGACACTACAATTCTTCATCTGCAAAGAAGTCAGTGTACATTGCTGCAATGGCCTCTCAATGCTTTAAAGATCAGAAGACAGTTTCAAGCAAAGTCAGTCAGATAAATACTCAAGAGAGAGCATTGGTTAAGATTCTATTTTCTTCTATACTTCCATAAGAAACAGGAACTGATAAATTGTCTTGGGATCATAGATACTTTATCTACTTCCTATCAACTAGAAGACAAATGAATCTCTCAGCTTATATATTCCAACATCTCTGTGAAACTATTTGTGAATCTCAAAGGTATTCCAATCCTTCCAAGCTGATCTCTCATCCAAGACTTCTTAGCTACATTTTTGAGCAGCTTGCAATTCCTAATAGATTCAAAGTAGCTGGGTTATTTGGTGATGTTCAAGAAGTCAGAGCACCTTTCTTAGACGCCAAGATTCTGGTTCATATGCGTCTTAAGAGATCAGAGAAACTCATTTACCCTCAGCAACCTCTATTGGAGGATAGAGAAAAGTTATTTTGGAATACATGAGACTTATGAAGGAAAGGGGAGTTAAGGTTACAATGAAAGATATTGGAAGAGGAATTGGTCCAACATTTGAACAAAGAATGAAGATGGTCAAAGAGGAAGTGTTCAGTGATTATGAAGAAGATGATGTGATTGAAGAGACAGTTGTTGAAGAGAAAGCGCAAGAACAATCATTCAAAGACACTTCAACCACTAAGGGCAACAAGAGACCGAGATCTTATGCAGGTAATTTCAATTCTGATTATTGTATTCCTATATCTAGAGCATCATCTACCCTCTCAAACTCTCTTATACCTAGCCCATTAGTCATTGAAAATGTCCAACCCTTGAACACTATCTTTCCCTCACCACCTGCCTCACAACATGTTTCTATTTCATCCTCATCTGAGTCAGATTCTTCTGATTCAGAGTTTGATGAAATTATGAGACAATGGGCTAACTTTAGAACAAAAAGAAACACTGAAGCCAAGCATATTCCTGAGGAGGAAATAGCTAAACCTTCAGCTGTTGTATCCCCACAATCATCACCAAACATTATTACACCAGAAGAGATCCTGAACGAGACATCTTTCAGAGTCTCTCCTATCCACATAGACTCACCTTCTGAACAACCTCAAGATACACCACCTGAACAAAATCAACCAATTTCATCATAACACAATATTTCAGCTACATCTAAACCTCTCTCACCTTTAGTCAACCAAAACTTGTACAATTCAAATTCTATCCCAAAATCTCAATCTAGACCTTCTGAACCAGCCAACCAAACTATGATGCTCATAGATACTGGTAATACAGAAATAAATAGAATTGAAGTTGTGCATGATCAAGAGACTAGTTCTCTTAGTGGTTCAGGACTAATGACGACACTCTTTGAGAAGAACAATGAAGATAAAATGACAAGAATTCAGAACCCCATTGATCAAAATCTCACTCAGCAAGGTGTTCAGCTTACCACGATACTTGGAACTTCAAGAGAAACTGAAGATCAACTTCAAACCATTCTTAATCTTCTCTTAACCAAACACCCTTAGGATTCTATTTAAGCACTTTTGTTTTACTTTCTATTTATCCTTTTTGTTTTTATTTTACTTTTTGATAATGACAAAAGGGGGAGTAATATGTTGTACAATTGTGTAGTGTATTATTTGTTAATACTACATGGAATCTGAAACTGTCATTAAGAATCTCTTCTTTTCTCAAATCTAGTTATTTTTGCTCTTATTTTTCTATGAACTTATATTGATAAGGAGAGCAAATTAATAAACATAATTGTGTATTCATAGATAGAGATAATTAAGATTGTGCTCTTAATTGTTTCTATCAGACTTAGGAGTTGAGCTTGCAAACCTCACACTCTGAGAGTTAAATATGAGAATACAATCAAGTTTATCAAATTGTTTCTTAAACTGATTCAAGTTAATTATGGATAGAACTTAGGGGGAGCTTACAAACCTAACCCTAAAGGTTTATCAAACTCAGGGGGAGCTTACAAACCTCAACAACATGAAGTTGACATAATTAAATTAAATCAACAACAATTGTATTTAATACTTTATGTTTGTCATCATCAAAAAGGGGGAGATTGTTGGAACAAAATGAGTTTGATTTATAAAACACCCTAAGTTTTGATGATAACAAAGTATTAAATGGACAATTGGGATTACTAATTATTGATCTAGTGTGCATGAACAAAGTAAAAATTTAAACACTAAGATCATCATTTTGAGTTTCTGAAGATCACATTCTGAACGTTAAGACTCTGAACTATAAAACCTTCAGAGCCTCTGAACCAAGTCCTTCAGACGCCAAAAGATTACATGTCCAGAAGCTTGCGTAATTCAGTCAGAAGACAACGAAACGTCATTACAAGCTTCTAGTGACATTCTCTGAAGATTGACAGCTCATGGCTAATGAAATAGTACATCATCCTTATCTTCAAATGTTGTGTATAGTACTCTGTACTATTGTTTACTCAAAATGCTGAAGCGCCATTTGAAAAAGGACGAAGTAATGGAATTGGTTTACTCCTTTTGGAAACCACGATCATTTCCATATCAACAAATTGCAAATGTACTATCAACAGTCTTATCTCAACGTCTCAATCCATTGAAGTATATATAGAAGACTTATCTCTTGAGAGAAAAAAACTGAAATGCTGAAGCACTGAACGTTTGAACAATTACACTTTGAGAGCAATTTGAATTTCAAGCCATAGAACTGTTCATTCTTTGTAACTCTAAGCTACAATATCTTTTGATATTATTTAGACTCTAAGCCTAATTCGTTGTATTCACTTAGGATTAAATCAAGTGTTAGTGAGTCTAAGCTTAGAAACTTTCAGTCCTACTTAATTTGTATTAAGTTAGTTTTGAAGTCTCTTGTCTTGTGTGACTTGAGCAAGTGTAAAGTCTCCTTCTGTGTGTTCTGAAGCAAGTGTATAATCTTGTGTGATTATAGTGAAATTCCTTGGAAGTGCAAGGGGACTGTACTACTCTCGGTTTGTGAGAGAAACCAGTATAAATCTGTGTATACACTCTTCTTTCTCTCTCTCTCTCTCTCTGTTTATTTGTGCATTATGTTTATCTAGCTTTCTCATATCCGCTGCATTTACTCTTACAAAAGCTAGAAAAGTTTTAACTTCTAAAAACAGAATTCAACCCCCCTTCTTGTGTTTTTCACACCTTCACTTATTAACTATTTTCTCTATCCCAAAATGAGTTGTTTTGGAAAAATAATTTATTTCAAAATTAATATTACCCCCATCACTTTTAATTCAACATTTTTCACTTTATATCTACTGTAATTGTAAAAATATAGCAATACCTATTAATTAAGGTTACTTGTGTAAAGATGCTGTTCTTTTTCTTTAATTTATATAGTTCTTAATATATATATGAAATGACCAAATAGGTCATTCATTTTGAAATAGAAGCAGTATTAATATTAAAAAAAATTAAAATTATTATTCCATCTGTCCCAAACTTTAATCCTTTAAGAGTTTTGCACGGAGATTAAGAAACGATAAAGATTGATAAGTTAAGTCATTTTTACCCTTACTTTTTATTAAGAAAGAAAAAATATATTTAATTAATGTTTTAACTTTAGTAAGGGTGCAAATGGTAAAATATCACTAATTATGCATTGGTTTCTTAGAATGACTAAAGATTTGAAACAAAACTAAAAAGGTAAAAAGACCAAAGATTTGGGTCGGAGGGAGTAATACTTTAGAATTAATTTTTATTTTATAGTAAAATAAGCTTAACTCATTCAAAATGCTAAAATAAAATAACAATACAATAAAAAAGATTATGTGTTGGAACATTTTTCGTTAACGTTTTGAGATCAAATGATGAGATATACTAACTAAATACATATGAAATTTCTATTTACTTTCAGAAGACAAGACAGTAAAACGTTAACAAACCAAAATCTAATTGACGTTAAAAAGGAAAATCTAATTAATTCTTAATAAGCAGACTAAGTTTTCCCCCGTAATAATTCACATCCACAATCTTTGATATATTTCAACTCCAAAAAAAAATATTTGCAGGTGTTCACACAAAACGACTATATGTGATCTTTGATACAACTAATTTTGCCAGATATTGAAAAGACTTTTGTGAGGTTGAGAAAAAATTGAATTTAGTGATAGCCGTCATAAGCTCATTAATTACTCAAGATATATTACATATGCCTCCATATCTCTAGATTGGTATATCATTGTTTGAACCTATAATGAGTCAAAGTTGACTGTCAATCTAAACAATACAAACTCTGCACAAAGACAGGAAAACCATAATGTGATACACAAGATGACGAACAAAACAACGGCGCAACACTTTGGCGACGGAATTACAAAAAAAAATAACATCTCAAATATATGGGAATAACACTTGTTTAGATAAATGATTAGAAAAAAATGAAGATAAGTGATCCTTCTTAATCAAAAAAATGAGCCAAACTCACCTACTCATTCCCGATGGATGGATGAATGAAAAGAAAGGTTAGAGAGAAGACCAATATAATGTAAATTGAATTTGTATACTCTAATATGAGTAAATAGTCACTTTAGTCCTTGAAAGTGTCACTCGCCGTCAAACAAGTCCCTGAATCAATGAAGATTAAACAAAACTCGGTGAATGTTAATTCCCTCAGTCAATTTAGTTCAAAACGTTATAACAAGAAGATATATTTTGTTCAAAATTATAGGTTGAATGTGGTACTTGAAATTGAATAATTTGTTATGTTCATTTCATTGAAATGGGGATTATGTTTTGTTGGGTCATCACGAGGGGGCAGCCGGGGATCATTCACATTGGGTCTAAGAACAACTCTACAAGTGAGTTGGACACCACACTCTTACCCAAAACCTTAAGGCGTTAGGTTTATGGGTCCTCTCACTTATAAAGTACTCAACCTCCACTTATTTAAGTAATGTAGGACTTAACACTCACACTTGCCACAACAATCTCCCCCTCAAGTGTGAGTCCATCCATACCAGGATATGCTCCACTTCAAGCGGAAGCTTTTTCAGCTACAGTACACTTGTACCGCCGTTGTCACACTGCACACGAGACACGCCGTCTGACCACCTTTGTCAGGAAGACTTTCGATACAAGGAGCCAGTTCAACCCTTCGTCGAACCATCGGCTCTGATACCACTATTGCGTCACGAGGGGGCAGCCCGGGGATCATCCACGTTGGGTTCAAGAACAACTCTACAAGTGAGTTGGACACCACACATTAACCCAAAACCTTAAGGTGTTAGGTTTATGGGTCCTCTTACTTATAAAGTGTTCAACCTTCACTCTTCTAAGCAATGTGGGACTTAACACTCACACTTGCAACAACAATCTCCCCCTCAAGTGTGAGTCCATCCATTCTAGGATATGCTCCCCCTCAAGCGGAAGCTTTCTCAGCTACACTCCACTTGTACCGTCGTTGCCACACTGCACACGGGACACGCCGCCTGACCACCTTTGTCAGGAAGACTTTCGATACAAGGAGCCGGTCGAACCCCTCATCGAACCATTGGCTCTGATACCACTGTTGGGTCATCACGAGGGGGCAGCCGAGGTCATCCACATTGGGTCTAAGAACAACTCTACAAGTGAGTTGGACACCACACTCTTACCCAAAACCTTAAGGCGTTAGGTTTATGGGTCCTCTCACTTATAAAGTGTTCAACCTCGACTTATTTAAGCAATGTGGACTTAACACCCACACTTGCCACAACATATTTCTCCTTTTTTTTTTCCGGAATGTTTCATAAAAAATGGAAGAAGATGGGTTTGACACTTCACTGGTGTTTAATGGAGATCTGTGAAGGAGAGAGGGGGAAGAAGATGAAGATTTGTGTTTGTTCATCTTTAGTTTATTTGTTTTTATTTAGAAAATTTTGATTTCTACTGTTAATTTGATCCTTGCATAGGTGACTGTGAATTTGAATAAAAATTGCAACATGTTGGTCTAATGTGTCAAAATTTGGGACAAATCATCAAAAACTAACCGAAAAATGATGGTAGGGACTTTTTTGACTAACAGAGGTTCAAATCAGGGACTCTTAAATATTTTTTTGTTGATTCGGGGACTATTATAATAGCGAGTCACACTTTCAAGAAGCAAAGTGGTTGTTTCCTCACTCTAACAATGTAGAATATTTTTACAGACACCTGTCATTAAATCATATCATATATATAGATATTTTAAAAAATATTTTCAGAACAAATATATAATGGAAAGTTTAACTTTTGTTAGATGGCATGAACTAGAATTATATTTGGGGAGAATGTTAATTTTTATTCATTGAAACTTTGAAAGTTAAGTTGGAGAATTTAATATATATTGTCTAAATTTTATCTCTTGTTATTGGTATATAGGAGAATGTGAATGATTTGAAATTTCCTTATGAAATTGAATAGATTTGGGGGGAGTGGTTATGGTGCATAAGCTTTGCTTTATGCACCATGCATAAATAAGGAAAAATTTCTTAGCGCACCCTCTAAATTTCTCTTGCACTCCCAAATTTCTAGCGCGCTCCTAAATTTCTCTCGCACTCCCAAATTTCTCTCGCACTCCCAAATTTCCTCGCACGCTCCAAATCATGCCAAAACCATTTTTTTGTGGGAATGGTTTCAGAGATTTGCACTCCAAAACCATTAAGTGCATAAAATGGTTTTGGCGAGAAATCTGGGGCGGGGAGCAAAACTTTTGTTTTTGTTAAGTGCATAATTATAGGGTCGTACTCCAAAACTATTAAGTGCATAAAATGGTTTTGGAGTACAACCATCTGAAACCATTCCAACAGCAAAATGGTTTTGGCTAGAAATTTAGAGGGTGCACACTCCAAAATCATTGTGCATAAAATGGTTTTAGCCAGGGCCGACCCAACGTTATACGAGTCTTAAAGCGAATTTTGAATTGGGGCCTTTTATACTTTAATAAAAAATTTAAATTATCATAATATTTATTTAAAATTTACTTTTTGAGATTTTTGAGATGCAAAATCATTTATTAAATTAGACTATTATAATCGATTTCAGTTGACATTTCTTTTTCAATCGCTAAAAAAGCCAATTCAGTTAAGTATATTAATTGGTGTATCATTTTTAACATGTATGATTTCTTAATATTTTTAATTCTTTTTAAGTGGAAAGTGATGCAAAAATTAAACGATAGGAGAATTTTTTTGAGAAATTGTTGAAAGTACACATTACTGAGTTTTGATGGGAAGAAGAAGAGTCGAAGAACAATACAAGATTGAAAAGGTAGAGGTTTTCTTTTTCACGTGGCGCAGAACAATTTTACTACTAGGAGGCTTTTAAATTTTTTTTAGGCCTTAATTACTTTAATAATAAAAATATATGTTGGGGGCCTAAAGCCCTATCCTTGGTTGCTTGGCCCAATGGCCGGCCCTGGTTTTGGCTAGAAATCTGGGGGGAGCAAAAGACATTTGAAGGGTGCACGAGTAATTTGGGGGGTGCTCTAAGCAATCTGTGGGTGCGCGAGAAATTTGGGGGGTGCACTAAACAATCTGGGGGTGTGCTAAGCAATCTGGGGGGTGCTAGAAATATGGGGAGTGCGCTAAGCGATCTGTGGTATTTATGCACCGTGCATAAAAAAAGACTTATGCATAATAACTTGTTATGCATAATAACTTGGGGAGGTTGCGGCAAGTAGAGCATGTTATATACTCAGATTATTAATAATTTATATTTAATAAGATATGGGTTATGTTAACTAGTGCTTCCGAGGCACTAGTTAAGAGACTAAAGACCCGTTTGAATTAACTTATTTTTGAGCTTATGCGATATAAATTAGGTTTTATGTTATTTTATATGTTCACACTAATGAAAATTGTATTTTTATAAATTATTTTATCATAAACTACCTTGACAAACTTATAATAATACATAAGTTGTTTGCATAAACCAAAACTTGAGAATTTGAAATATGGTTTTGTGGGTTTTTCTTGAAATAAGTTGCATGGGAAGAAGGGTATATTTATAAGAAGGGTTTTTCTATCATTGCAAATTTGCATATATTAAGAAGTTTAAAATAGTAAATATGTATTGGAATTTGTGTATTTTATATTAAATGTATAATATTTTAATAAATAATTGTTGTTTTTTAATAAAAAAATTACTACTTTTAGTTATCTTAACATGTAGTGAATGTTGCATATGTTAGACAAACCCTTATAAGAAACATATGGCTAATCTTAGCACCCTCACTATCCATATTGTTTAACGACCATTATTTTATAAAAAAATTTCCTCTCGTGAAATGCATGGATACTTACAAAAAGGGTTATTATCATTATCATTTGTGTTACATCTAGAATCTTATTTGAGAGGAAGTTACATCAGATATCTCCCTTCCTTGTCCCCAAAATGTCTTCAAAAGCCTCTCTTCTTTTTTCCTGTCATTTCTATCCCAAAATGAATCTTTACATACCCGTGACAATTAATTAAGCACATGTGCATGTACTCCTCAATAAATTTGTGCACATACCTAGTATTAAATGACCGAAGGATGTGGCCATTGTATCTTCCACCAAACAATTGGTTGGTTGTTACTGTACTGTGCTTGTTGTTTGGACATAAAATTTGGTAGGACATGTGAAATCCAAAACCCAAAAAGTTGTTTGCAATTCCTTATTACTCACTACCGGTGGCGGAGCCAGAAATGTTAGAGAGCCTGTGCGCAAAATTTTAACCGTAGGCGGCAAATTCACATATGACATAATATATAAATAGTTATAAATCGAAATAAAAGAGGTTTGTCATTTTGTCAACAAAAGAAGTTAAAATCAATTAGATTACGAGTCATATGTCAGGAATCTTCATGATTAGAATGAGAGAGTCATACGTAAACCCTTCTTTTTCATTTACCATAATTAATTAAGTGAATTAATTAATTAAAGCACGAAGGAAACAAAGTCAAAAGCTAATCATTAATTAAGGAAATGAAGTTTTGAAAAGAAAAATCACTTAAGAAAAAAACACTTATGCGAAAAATACTTAATTAAATAATCACTTATGTGAATAAGCACTTATTTAAATAAGCTTGAATGAGTACTTAATTAACTAAGTACTTGATTAATAAACACTTGTTTAAGCACTTAATCACTTAAGCACTTAATTAATTAAAATAACTTAAATAAGTACTTATTTAAATAAGCACTTAATTGGTTAAGCAATAATTAAAGTTAAAAAAAGAGTCACCACCGGAGTTCTAGCCGGATGTCAAAACGCGAAAACGAGTATACTATTTCACTCGATTTTTCGCACTGAACACGAATCTAACCTTATTTTTTTCAATAGATGCTTAAATTTTAAATTTCGAACAAAAATTCTCAAGAACACCAAAAGTATTTTGGGCCGAGCCTGGCACGAGCCTAGGCATGTTGGGCAGTGGATCTGCCACTACTCACTACTGTTCTTAAAAAGTGAAATATATTGGTCTTATGGTATTAGTTTGGGACCTGACAATAACGGGGTTAGACGAGAAACCTAGGAAGAGCCGCTATAAATATAAATCAAATATCCAAAAATATTATTAAAAAAAAATGCATATCATATTGAGGTGTGTCTAATATGAATATCTCAAATATAGTTAAAAGGTGACCATTTTCAAAAATTAAATTTTAAAAATATATTATAAAATATATTTTATGTTCCTTAAGTAAAAGATTTTTATTAAACAATTGTGAATTTTGAGTTGTATTACCACATTTGGTGTTTGAACTATAAATATTTGAAATATATGTATGTTAATCTATGTTATGTTATTATAATGATTATTATACTTTATAGGGTTAAATAAGTTTTCAGACTTTATAAATATACTAATATTTCAATCTTAACCTCTTTAAAAAATTTCAGCAAGTTTTGGGTTTTCTAAATGTTTTTCATCACAACATTTGTAAACAATAATTTTGTACGCTAAAACTCTATTTTAAATAAAATTTAAGTACTTTTTCTCAAAAAAAAATAAAATATTTCAATACTTTAACAAAATAAATAATACATTTTAAAACATTCAATACATTATTAAAAAATAGAGCATATTAGAATGGATGCTTAAAAAACTAATTTAAAAAGGACATTTGAATTATTAAGCATAGCAAAAATAATTACCAGAACCCGTTAACGGGGGTTTTAAATATAAAGGGTTCATAACCCCCGCAAACGAAAGAGTAGTGCGCCAGTTTTGTGAGCAGAATACACAGTACATTTAGCGGGGGTTTGAAACCGCCGCTATCTATTGTTAAAATCGCCCTAAATAGGATACCCATGAAAGAGATAATTAAATTTTGGGGGCGGGTCGTGGCCCTTCCATGCCCACATGTAGCTCCGCCCTGGGGACATTCCTCTTTAAGGTCTCATGTTCGATTCACTATAGTGCCAATTTGGCTGGAATAATTTAGGTTCTTAAAAAAAAAAAATTATAATATTCCATCTTTAAATCTATGATCCAGGGGGTACTCAATTTGAGGAAGAATGTCAGTACCGGGTACGTGCCAGTATCGGTTACGTACTCGTACCTTAATTTATGCAGATACTTGTACATTAGTTTTTCTAAAACTGTCGTACTCGATCCGTACCGGTACCGTACCCGTACCTAGATAACGTAGCTTTAAATATAAGATTATTTTGATGAGATTTATCTTTGTCCCTTATTATAAGGTTTTTTTTTCAAATTTTCAAAGTCATTAATTATTTCTTTACCATCATACTCTTAATTATTGTGCATATTTTTCTATAATTTGTAACAAGAATTGAGATCTGCTCCATTTGCTTATCCTCCTTTTATTTCAATCTATTGCCCAGACTTGTGACATGTGGCAAAAAATAATTCAATGGTCCAGATTAAAAAAGAAAAGAAAGAAACACGTAAACCTTCCCTCTTCTTCATTGCACATACAATGTAAACATCCAAAGCCGAATTTATACAAAATTCTAACTTTATAAAATTCTTTTCAAAAACTCGCAGCGGTTAATAAAAGTTTGTTTACTTTAAAAATCTAAAATATATATTACATAGTTTGAGGTATTACACTTATTCCAATTCAATAACGCTAAAGTAAATAAAAGAGTAATCACCGGCCATACAAGAAAATACTCATTTTAATACAATCCAAAATAAATAAAAGACTCAATATACATGAATATATATATGAACCCTTCCTGTGTCCTAATTAGAGTGGAGCTTCACCGACAAACTCAAACATAACACAAAACCTGAGGAATCTGGACCACCCAACGGTCCGCAAACACACAAAACAGAGATTAGATATACATAACCAACAAAATAATAGATGTGAGAAAGCACTAGCATTTATCTCATCAAGTAAAATAAGTAAATCAATTACTAATATTAAGTATATCCAACCATTCTACACTACACAAGTCACATTATATCATCACATATTATCACAAAAGACAAGTATGAATACATCTCACATCAAGTTCACATTTAATCAATTACTCGTCAATTAATGCACAACATTGACACATAACACCAAGTACAATTAAATGCACAAATTCCTAATGAATCTAATGTCACCTTCATCATCAATCATCATAATATTCATCAATCATATATATATATATATATATATATAACACACATGTACATATATACAACTTCAACAACATCATCACTAATCATCATCAATAATCATCAATCATATACATATATAACATACATGTATACATGTACATATATACAACTCAATAACATCATCACTAATCATCATCATATTAACATGTTATAAGTATTATCATCAATCATACATATACATAAGAATACATTAACGCATGTATTAAACCATCATCAACATCAAAATCATCATAAAAATAAATCACATCTGACTGTCGTCGCTACCACTCGCCTAGCGAGCACAAGTCAGTG